>FIZU01027145.1:0-13138 GCA_900064475.1 Pseudococcus longispinus
ATGGTGCCTTAACTGAATGGAAAAATATCCCGATTGATTAGAGATTTGGGGAAAAGTATGGAAATTTATTCATTTCAATGGAAAATGTAAATATTATCAAAAAAAAAGATCCGTGAAATTTTGATCCGTAAGGTTACGTTTTACGGATCACGAATCACGGATCATTGTTAAAAAATGATTCGAATCACGGATCACGGATCATCTTGACTGGATGATCCGGATCACGGATCACGGATCCTGAAGCAACCCTGTTTCATGTAATCCCCTTTCCGCTGTGCCCGCAGCTGGCCATCTTGGTGTTTCAGTGTCTATACTTTTATGATATTTTGATAATCGCTCACAGATCAAAAAAAGGGATCGAACTTTGAGGGAATTCAAAATTTTAAAATAACCGTGTTTTTCGATTAATTTGAAGTCACTGATGTCGAGTTTGACCAAAGAATTTGACACTAATTTTCACCTTTGTTACTTCGTTCACAATTTTTCGCAAATTTTAACCTCAAAATTTCGATTTTCTAGGAAATGATGGTCGATTGCTCAAAATTAATACGAAATTCGTGATTAGCGATACAGAATGAGTCGAAAGCCACGTTAGATCACACCTAATCCCAAACATTGAAATTGAAAAGACCACGAACAAGAATTTTTTAACAAAAAAACTGAAAAAAATTCAATCGTAGAGACGAGTAGTTTGTGCTCTGAAAATTGAACAAATTCTATGATGATTTTTTGACTATCGCCGAAATAAAAAAGAGCGAAGAAACGTTTAAAGTACGTAAATTACAAAAATTCAGAAGTTTTGCAAGTTCCTTTGCTTCAGATATTAGCTTCTTCAATTTTGATGTAAGGCAAAAAATGATTATAACCAAATTCGTTCAGTTTTCAAAGCACTACTTATTCCCACGATTGGATTGTTTTGATCCAAAATACGTCTGAAGTCCCTTCAATTTTGAAATTGGGCAAAAAAATCATTCTGACGAATTTCGATCAATTTTCGAAGTGCACCCATTCCACAAATTAAAAATATAAGTATTTTCAACCAAATTATTTTGAAATGACATTTCCCTCGACAATTTTGAAAATGAAAAACATATTCAACAATCCCTCTTCTCTCAGATCGATAAATTGATAACCGACATCAAATTATTTACCTGTGTGTCGTCACTCGTATCGCTGACTTGAGACAGTACGGAGAATCCGTTATGGTACACCTTATCGGAATTATTATTACTGTCGTTACCATTGCTGCAGTTGGAAGTATCGAAGGATGTCGATCTACGAGAACCACTTTTATCGCGATCGAATACCGGAGAAAGACGTAGCTTTGGTAATCTGCGTAAATTCAATAAAAACCATAGTTAAGCATATGAACTAACTACAAAGCCAATCTCCCTTTTTGTACATGGGGGAGAAGACGAGATGAATAATCTCTGTAGGTATTTCCTTTTCCTTACTTTTGAGCTATCATTTCCTGCACAGTTAAACTGCGATTACTCGGCGCATTTTCCGGTTCCGGCGACGTCTCGTCCCCTCGTTCCGAGCCACCGCTTATGTTAAGATTCTTATCAGATTTGGTATCATCATCATCGTTCGTGTCTTTAGCTGCAAGCAAAATAGAAAAATATTAAACACCATAGCACTCGCATCTTTCTCCAAATTATTGAAAAAAAAATAACCAAATCGAGATAATTTGTGAAAATAACACTTACTGAAAAACTCCCAACTCGAGTCCAACGCCCAATCACCATGCTTATTTTTATGCTGCCCAATTTTCGGTGGTTCGACCGGTTTGACGTTCTTGGAAAACAGGCTCCCGCTGCCAGCAGACCCATTACTATGTCTAGGTTTTCTTAAAGCTACAAGATTGTCAACTGAAGACGAAAATGATCCGTTGGTGATGAGTTCTTCCTTGGAATCGATTCGTTCGAGGTTGCCTCCTCCGCCAGATAAGGCCATTGGTGGCCATTGATGTAAAGAAGTCGGGTCCGAGTGTCTATTACGGATCGAAGGTTGAGGAGTGAATACCGGTGGTTTGGTGCGTCTTTTTAGAGCTGCAGCCGCTTGCTTGATGGCGTCCGCTGGTTCCGCGTAGAACGGACTACCAAGTTTGGGTGGGTCCGAGGGTGTTGCGGCCTGTGAAAGAAAGAAACCATTAGTCGAAAGGTCAAAATTTTAGTATTTTTATATACTTATCTAAACAGATACCTATATTGTAAAGAAGAGTTTGAAAGGGAGAATGAGGAGAGGAGAAGCGTTTTCTAGGCAGATGTCAAAATTCATCATCTAATGGCAAAATTTGAGAAAATTTTGATGAAGTGGAAATGTTTCGAAATAGTCGTTTTGAAAATTGGAGCAAAAAAACAAAATCAAAATAATCACAAGTTTAAAATTGCAATTGATCACCCCTTTGAAAAAAGTTGTAACTTGAATTAAAATCTGAAAAAATTTACTTTTCAAGTCAAAAAAATCGGACTTATGAATTGTGGCGTTAAAGCCAAAGTGATACTAGGAAAAAATTTCGCGATTACCACAGCGAGTTGAAATATGGGAAAACAACGATAAAACGATGATTTTTCAGTACAAATGGTATTACACATATTCCAAATTTTCGACTCATATTATTACAAGGTAATGAACATGTGTATCGCAATCAACTACCGAAAAACAGTGATGGCTTTAATTAAAAATTAGGCACGTAGGTAGGTAAAATTGCAAGCTTATGAATACCAAAATTAAGGGACTTGACAGTTAAACAGGTAGGGTTGTTTACGAGTATTAAACGCCATATTTCATAGGTAGAAATTTGTAATAAACTATTTAATAATTTTTTCTGCGCATACTGTATGCAGTAAACCGAAGAGTTTTTGTCGAAAATTATTCGAAATTCTCACAACTTTAGTAGATATCACGATCATTGAACAACGACTCCCTTATTCACTCGTTTGTGCAGATTCGAGTTTAATTTAAAAGTGTGAAAATGGCATTATACTCATGTGTGATAGTTCCTGTGGTTTTATGCACCCTTGTATCGTTTTCCAGTGGGATAAACCTGACTGTAGAAGATTTTGATCTATTTAAATGGTAAAATTTTCTTAAGTTTCAAGATTACCTATAATATAAATTTTTGCTCACTTACAGAATCGATAAATCATAAAATAAAATTAATTACCGAGTACGAATATGGAAAATTTTATTTTTAAACATCCAGACCGACCCTTTTCGACCACATTTCAACCCATTTTTCCAAGAAATCTACGTCGATTACAAATATTTTCGATTTTAAATAAATACCTACATTGAAATTGGCCTGGTTGATTTCCTAAAATAGACTTTCAACGCGCATCTGGTTTATTAGAATAATGACTTGACCAAATTTTTCAAAATTTGTCGATTTTTTGAAAAAAATTGGTGTAGAAAGATGGCATTTGCCTTCTACACGCTTTGGTCTTATTGCTGGCTTCACATCTGAAATTCACCAGCAGATAATTTTTTCGTCCATTTATACTAATTTTCTGTGTTTTATCTAGTTCAAGCCTATGTACCAATTGGGGACTCAAGGATCAACTAAAAGACGTGTGCGTAGCATTGATAAACACATTACACGAAGACTCGATAGATTCGTTCACAGATGAAGAGATAAAAAGTAACGCCAAATGTCAGAAGAATTTCTTGATACGTTTGATAGACGATAAAGGACATACTAGAAAATTTGAACGTCATGTAGGACTATGCTGGTCAAGTCCTCAAACTGCAAGATGCGTGACAAAAGGTCTAGAAGACAATACCATTTATCATTTTGCTTACGATATCACAAACAAGGTTTGTTCGAATCCAGAGCAGATGATTTATGAGTTTTTAGCTGGAGGATTTTTATCGTTCCTAATGCGTTGCATTAAGTTCTGGTGACCACGGTAATTATTTTAAGGAGGTTGGGAAATTTTTATAAAAAGAGAGAATACTATTGGCTTTGTTTAGTAAGCTGATAATTATTGCTGGTTATGTGAGGAATCCTTAGTGTAGAAGTTATTATTTTTTTTAAAAGTTTCTTCTCGTACAATTCTAAGTTTCTCGAATTATATTAAAAATAATACTAAAAGTTTTCATACTTTTGAAATCCTCATGAAATGAGCTTTCATTTTAATGCGAACCATTTTTGAAATTAGACGAACACCAACGCCGAAAACCCACTTTGAATAAAGTTTCTATTTTAAGAACACTTAAACCAAGACTGAAGGAAATCAGTGATAAGGTGATTTCAAAACATTTAATCTCTAATGAAGTAGGTAGATATGTAGAGCACAGTACTTTGAACCCAAAACAAGCACTCTACTTCAATTTTTTAAACAGTTGTCTATTAAAAAAGGAAGTGAGACGAGGGTGAAAATCTCTTGAATTTTAGAGCCTCTGAATCGATTTCAAAATTGTGATGGCACTTTTGGAAGCATCAAATCTTAAAATATGGCTTTAACCACAATACTTCCCTCTCCAATCCAAATCTCACCCAACACATAGGTACAAATAACAGAGTCTTGCATTTTGGAACTTTTAAAATATTGTTTCGGTTCTGTGGGGTGATTCTGATCTATTTCTTTAAAGTCGATTTCGAAAATGTTGTTGATTTTTCTCAATTCCGTAAGGATTTTTCACAAAATGAATTTTTTTTGTTGAAAATCTTTTTATATTTTTTCTTATGTTTACAGAAAGTTTTCATCGTAATTATCTCGAAAATTAAGCCTCTTAGAAAAACATTAATTGCTCAATAGGGAAAGTAAATTTTACACCCTACAATTTTGTTCCTATTCATTTTTTTCGTTGGACCCTTAGTTCGCCCAAAAAATTGTAAATCAGCAAAACAACTCAATTGTTACATTAAAATGGCGAATTAATTTGAAGAGGTGGTTTTCTGAGAGAACTAAGCTTCCTATGAAAAAAATGAATAGAAACAAAATTGTAGAGAGTGAAATTTTTTTTCTTTAATGTATAACTGATTTTTTCCTAGGGGGTCAAGTTTTCGAGATATCTACGATAGAAAATTATAGTTGAATTTTCTAAGCTTTCGGTAAAAATATCTCGAAAACTTGACCACTAAGGAAAAAATTGAACATACACTAGTGAAAAAAAAATTTACACTCTACAGTTTTGTTTCTATTAATTTTTTTCGTAGGACCCCTCATTCGCTCATAAAATGGATTTCTTGGAATCAAAATGATGAAAAATGGGTAAATTTTCTCAAAAAAAATTTTTGTAAAGAAACTTGACGTGATAGATTTTTTTCACATTTTTTTTCGGACCTCCCTAGACATTTTCATTTCCACACTACCCATGAAAATATAAAACACAAGATATGCTTTTATTTTTCCAACAACATTTCTATGGCCGAACAGTGTAATAATCCATAATACACTCACCTCAGGAGTAGAAGTCTTGGTCGGCGGTTCAACGACGGACGAAACCGGCGAGACGGCTTCGCAAGTCGGCGTCAACGACACCACCTCACCGCCGGACACATCCAACACCAGTCCGAACCGATTCTTGTTAGGTTCCGGGGTACCAGACGGCGTAGCAGGCTTCTCAGGCGGGATCGGGGTCGCTTCGTTGGTCAAAGACGTCACCGACATCTTCTTGAAGACATTTTTGGAATTATTTGACGAAACCGTTGATTGCGATACGTCTTCGACAGAGGGCGGTAGCGATCTAGGGGGTGGCTGGGGTTTAAACGTGGAGACCAGACTGCTATCTTGAGCCCATAGATCTTCGTAATCGCTGACTTTATCGGCGAGCGCGCTGCGGCAATACGATTCGATGATATCTGACTCTTGATAGTGGTAAGATTCTTTGTGGTGTCTTCGGTTACGTTTATTAAACGGTCTAGTGTTGCCTTCGGAGACGGGCGACAAGACTTGGGAGGTTTGCGAGGGCGACGTGGGCGAAGTAACGTGCGGTATATGAGATCGTGGCAGAGGAGTAGGAGCGATCATCGGCAAACTGGCGGTTAACGAGGTCGCGTGGACCACTTGCGTGCTAAGATTCCTTTCGGCAGGTTTCTCGATCGGAGGCGAAACCTGAAACACGTCGATTGATAATCGTCATCTTGCAGGGAATCACCTATGTATTCGATTAAATCACCTCATGACTTACGTACCTTTAAATCAGGCGATGGCGAAGTCTCTTTATTAACCGTAAACGTCAACGTAGTCGTCACAGTGAAATTCTGCGAACTAGTACAATTCGTCAACGACGGTTTAGTCCATCGAGGTGGCGGCGGAGGAGGTGTTTTACTCGTCGGTGTAACGAGTTGACTTTGGCCGATAGCTGTACTATCTGGTCGACAACCTGTAACCAAACCACATCGTCTTTCATTATACCCAGAATCCATTACACGTATCGTCACAACAACACTATCCGGACTTACTTATGGTCGAAGCAGTCGTCGACATCAGATTCAACGTGTTCGGTGGCGTCGGTCTCGGTCTACGTATACACACTTGCGAATGACTAGTTTCAACTGGTAACGAAGAAGGACTCTCAGGAGTAACTGGTATCCCTGAGAAAGCATCAAACCACCATTCAAATGTTTCGTCATTTTCGCACACGAAATAAAAAGTCGTCATGATGCGCGAATGAGCAAAACAATGTACTCAAACCACTACCTACCGATTTGATTATACGGTACGGACGAAAACTGCGGAGAGCCTTTAAACGTTGTCATTAAACTATTACTCTGAGGCGAAGATTCGTCCAACGGTATATTCGACGAGTCTAAATCGAACACCAAGCTCGGCTGTTCCAATGCGCTGCAGCTGCTGTTATTGTTATTATTGCCTAGACCAGTAATAACGCAAACGTTAGTCAATATAAGTAAACACTCTCTTCGTGCTGGGGATTTCGTATAGACCAACTAAGTAATGTATGTTGAATGACCTTAGACTTGGAAATACTCGCCATTTAATTCGAGTTCGCCTGTTAACGCGGTATAAAAAAGTGAACAAAGATAAAACTTACTGCTTTCAAAACTGCTCAGACTACTGGCAGGACTATTCGAGCTGCTGCTCCCCAAGAATGATGTGTTTTGGACTTGAGGCGCGGTGCTTTCTTTCAACGGCATCGTCGATAAAGAGGATGGCGATTCGTCTTCCATCTTTATCGATTGACGCGGATTGGCCATCGGGTATCTCCAGAATTCTGCTCAACAACACGAAGATGAATTATTCACCAAATTCGCGAATAAATACGCAATAAAATTTCACAAAAAATTGTACGCAAATATAGAGTCCCAAAACTACAATTTTTTGATAATTCCTTTTACTTCGCACCACAATCAAAGGAGGATACAGAACTCAAAAAAGAAACTCATGATCGATCAATTATCCACAAATAATTGATCAACTGACCAAGCAACATGGTTTAAAACATTTGACCACAAAGCACGTCCGCTTCTCATGGCTACAAAAACTATACTGACTGTAGAGCGCACCAGTTTCCAAGAAAACAACATAAGGGAAGGGATATGAAACCGGTTCTCCCCCCACTCAAACATGATTTACTACTTGCAAAGCTGTCATAAAAAGGAAGGGTCTACCGCTTTTAATGTCATGCTCAAAAATACGAAGTCTTTCCATTAGGGATGGCGATACTCAACCAAAGTATCGATACTTATCGAGTTTGAAAGTATCAATACTGTGAGTATCGGACTTCAAAAGTATCGATACTCAAAATATCGATCTCGATACCGCGAATACAATAATTTCACAAATTATAATACAAATCATGCATAAAACTAGGGTTAACTGCCCGGTTTTACTTACCCTCCCCCAGTTTTTACCCCCTCCCATATTTCGCAGAATTATCGTGTTAAAAAATTAGTTTCTATGGGAAATGGTCAAGAAAATTACACTGATTCCAACGAATCATTCTGTTTTTTCCAGCTTCATCAGGTTTAGGTTGGAAGTTAGGGAGGGGGGGGGAGGGGTAAACTGCGAACTCGCGATTTTTTGCAAATACGAATGTATATATTTTTATTTTTTTGACAAAAAACAAGAACTTGGAACAAATTTGGCACGAGTCTCTGAAAATTCAGATTTGAAGTCGAAATGCGCGAGTCTTCGAAAATTACGACTCCCGAGTCTCCCGACTGCGAGTCTTTAGTGAAAAATACCGAAAAGACTCAGAGTTTCAATACGAGTCCGAGTCGCTTTCGAGTCTTTTTGCGACTCCGAGTCTCCTCTATTAAAAATGACTCGGAGTCCAACTGCGAGTCGACTCAGAGTCTGCGAGTCATTTGCGAGTCTCTGTTACGAGCAGACTCGCGCCAACTCTGACTTGGAATTGGAATAAATGGTTCTAAAATGGTTCTGACGATCACTTAACAAGAAATAAATTACTGTCAACATTTTTTATTTCAAGTTATATTTTTTCAAAATGACCATTTTCAAAAAACAACATAAAACCAGCGATTTTGATAATTTTTTTGCCACTCAAAGTGTGTTAGTATCGAGCTTCGATACTTGCATCTGTAGTATCGATACCATGCAGTATCGAACTACAGAATATCGATACAAAAGTAGTCGATACTTTGGGGAAAGTATCGATACCAAAAAGTATCGAGAAAGTATCGCCATTCCTACTTTCCATTATTCTATTTTGAATACATGTTTCAAAGGACCTTCTGTGGTATCTAATAATGATGAAATCGGCCATTGATCCAAGCTTTGACGAAAGTCGTCTGAAATGATTTTTGACTTCCGCTCCCATCTTTCCCTGAATTATTGCCTACTATGTTTCAAAAATTTAATAGATGATATCTTTGGTGGAGGTGAGTGAAAAATTCTGAAGTTTTCACAGATTGTGGGCACTAGGTGGGTTCACCTTCGAAATTTTTTTCAAAAAATGAAGAAAAACTCGACCTTTTGGGTCTGAAGTCCCCTGGACCACCTGGTTGGTTCTGTTTCCATATTACGTATGCAAGTATAAAACATAGGATATACTTATACTTTTTATGTTAAGTCTGATAAAATGTCTAATATAGTCACCACCGAGAAATTTTATCAACGATCATTGTGTTATAAATCGTAAATACGGTAATTTTTAGTAATTCACAAGAAATATGGTAATTACCTGTTTTTCATGACAAATAACGTAATTACCACTTCTTTATATCGAATACGAATATTTTGATATTTTGAGGTAATTACAGTATTTCTTGGTAATTCTTGGTGAATACAGAAATTACACCTATTTTTGATTTCAAAAATACTGTAATTACCGCCATAACTTCAAAATAAACACGGTAATTACGACTGATTTTACGGTAAATATGGTAATTATTGGTATTTTCGAGGTAAATACGATAGATTCGAACGAATTACAGCCCCATACAAAATATATTAATATTTTTTGATAAACCTAATATCGTTCGAAATTAAAAACAAACAATTCCTCAACCCCGAATAACCATTTACATTGAAAAATCCAGGTAATTTAGCATCATTACGACGACTTATCCGCCGTTCATAATCATCCCCTATTATTCAAATTAATTACTCGAGATTAAAAACAAGCTTCCAACCCGAGGGTAATTTGTTTCACACTTCATCAGCAATGCAAAAAGTTACCTACGTTACAAAATGGGCAGGAAGGTATAATGAAACTCGGCACCTTAAATGCGACTTAGACAAAGCTAATCTCACCCTTTAGGCCGAAGCCGAAACCGTTCTCAATATTAATGCGTATCTCTTCATAACACTAATTCTTCCCTTCCTGCGGGTATTTTTTGCAACACCTCGGCTCTCACTTACAAGCTACTCGTAACTTTCGACAAAACGAATTTCAACACGTTAGCAAATTAAACACAAGCTCGCGTCGTCGTAGTTCACTTACTAAATCCTGCCTAGCGACGCGTATTTTGCACCTCGCATACGAGTATAATCTCAACCCCCCTCATATTCTCGAGCTTTACATTAGCAGTGGGTACACTCGCCCTGTGAAAATCCGACGTCCGGATTAATCTTCCAGTCTGTTTTTTTCTCTCTCGCGTACACCTAAATTTCGCGAATACGAACGACGTTTTAAAAACGCAAACATCTCGAGAAACAAATTTCAAATATTTTCGCCAAACTGAACGAACGAAAATTCCTGCCCATCAACTCTCCCACTCTCGCTGTTTCAAATTAAACTCTGCCAACATTTTACAACATCGTGGAAAATATTCGCACGAATTTAACTACGGGGGTGGTTTCGTTCGAGAATAAAAAAAACTCCAATCCGACAACTAATTTCAAACTCAAACATGGAAACTTTTTATAGGACGAAATTTCGGCTAAGGCGAACTTTTAATGTAGATACATTTCGTATTCGTAGGCGATTTAGGATGTACCCTCGAAAATAACCGATTTGCTGGCGGTATTCGAACGAAATACGAGAATATAGGTATCGTAGCAGAGCCCGAGTCACGATAGCTTTCGTAAAATCCAATCATTAGTTGTAAAATGGTGAATTTCTCGGTAGGAATTAAGACAATCCGGCGTCTGACTGATTCCAACACCTTTCAGCTCTACAATCAACTTCACGAACACGTAAGTAATTTCGCCTCGCGCCTGGTTCGACGTCGAGTCGCCTCGCTCTCTAATGTTTTGAAAATAGTATACGCTTCCGTTGCCAAGGTGTCACGTTTCATCGTTCTGGAATCACTTATATAATTTTTTTTCCCCAACAACGTCGATAGGTACGAAAAAATACCCGGTTCGGGACGTATACGTACGTATTACAGTCTCGTATTATACGAGAATAAATTACACGGGTAATTTAGGTCACCGTGTAACGTAATTTTACCACCCTATTATAACAACAACAACGAAAAAGGAACGATGCGGGCGCGGAGTACACATTTCCATCAAAATTAAAGCCTTTCTAATACCTCCCTGGTAATATATCATTACAAAGCCGAAAAACTATACCCTTTCGAGAAGACCACTTTACATAGAACAAAGAACTCTATATCGCATACAAAATACCACTGCGATCACATAGCTCACACACGAATCCACGTATCACTTAAATACACATAGCGGGTAACACCTACCTTGACCCAGTAGCGCTAACGAAGTAAGCTGCTGTCTATTTTTCGCATCTCGAATGGCCCTAGGCAACGTCAGTTGTACTGGCAATTCATCACTGCGAGAAAAAAAAAACACACGACTTAGTATAAAATTCAGTAGGATTTGTAATCTAATCCGTTTAATTGCAGCATTCGTCATCGCTGGAATTCGTAATAAATTATTTTCGGCTTCGGGTACTCACCAACATTGGCAATAATGAGCTATTAGTAGAGGAATGCTGTTGAATTTATTTTCCGAGCTTTCCAAACCGATATGACCGTCTTCTGAGCCTTGTATTAGGTAATGCTCGATATAAGGGCCTTTTCCACTCGGCAGTCGGACCGAAATTGCCATTGTTGAATTTTGACTCGATTGTCGAACGACGAAATTCTGAAACGAAATGAGAAAAGAAAATGATGAATTCGAATTTCAATGTTTTCAAGTTTTAGTTCTTTAAAAATCAACTTGGAAGAGAAAACATTATTGAACGAATTTGAAAACTCGAAGCCTGAATATGCAGAAAGAAAACAGAGTCCCTTCAATAGAAAGTACAGGCAACTAAACTGACATTCGGTCGCATTCATTGTAGATTGATGACGATATGAAGAGTATACGAAATTAACTAACTAAACGAAATGGTTCGAAATGTCGACCATTCTTTTCATAAAAATGAGGTCACCCTTTTACATCGATTCAAAAATATAAAAGAAACTAATAAGAAAGTTTTCAATAGCAAGAGTTATCAATTTCGAAGGACTCTGATGAGTTACATTTCATATCGAAGACTTATAAAAATAAGGGTGAAGAAAAGAAACGATAGGATACATCGAATATATAGAATCGATTCTTAAAACAGACAAATACCTACATAAATACCTTGTTTTTTTCAAATTACTCAAAATTTTCCAATCATTAACACAAGCAGTTTTTGAGGAGGGGGAGCGGGACGAATTCTAAAAATTGAATAGAACTTGACAATAAATCAATCGAAATATTGCTAAATAAAATTGGTAACAGTTCCGAAAAATTTTGAAGAAAAATGAAAACAATTCAAGAAGGTTTCAAAAATTGCAAAAACTTTGCGAAGTCACAAAAAGTCAAAAACTCGAGAAAATTTCGCAAAAATCTGCAATAGGATTGCCAAAAATTCAAAGTTTTGAAAATGAGAATTTATCAAAAATTTGATAAAAATTTTATACAAACTTGGAAAATAAAACAGACATTCTCAAGAATTCACATACAATTTTTTCAAAACTTCATAAGAATTTTGCAAAATATTCCAAGAATTTACAAATTCAAGACAAAAAATAGAAATTATTTAGTAAGCTCGCAAAAAAGCTGTACTTAGTAAACAATTTTTTAAAAAATTGAAAAAATTTCTCAAGACTATGTAAAAATTTTGCATCAATTCCATCAAAAAATTATTAAAATTAGCAACATTTTTTCAAAGACAGAAAAAAACATTCAAAAAAATTACGAAGAATTGCAAAATTTTGTAAAAAAAAAAAAAATACCTTCAACTTAATCTTTGAATGAAAAAATTGATTAAAATTCATAAAAACTTTGAAAAAAATATCTACAAGAATAATTTCTAAAATTTATAAAAAGGAATCAACAAATGTCTGTAAGATTTACATTACTGAACTCTACAAAACCTTACAAAACTTTTACCAAAAATCAGAAAATTTTAAACAGAATGAAAAAAAATCAAAAAATCAAAAAAAGGACTTCAAAATGTCGAATTACGTAAAAATTCACATCAGTTTATCAGAAACTTGGAAAAACATCATGGGAACTTGAAAAAACACCCAAATTTTTTTTCAAAATTTTCCAGAAGGCTGAAAAAGCTCGCTTGAAATTTTTCTTTTCCCTGCAAAACTTTTCTAAAAATTAAAAAAAAATCTGCCAATGGTGAGAAGAATTCTGCAATGTAAAAGATTCAAAAACTTTATCGAATTTGCAAAAAGAGTTGCAGTAATATTGCAAAAACATTGTGCAATGGGTTTTTTGGGGTGGGGTGATGGGGGGGGGGGGGAGAAATTTTT
>FIZU01027164.1:0-13926 GCA_900064475.1 Pseudococcus longispinus
ATAAATGACTCCGTTGTTTCACGTAGCTTCAACTTTTCCGCGGAATCGCTACGTAAAAATTCCGCGGTGATTATAAAAAGGGCTTTAAACTGAATTATGCACAATTTTTGCCCATCTCGTAAAATGAAGGGAGGGAGGAGAAGGAGTTGGGCGAGGCTTGAAGATGAGTTCAAAATAAATTTTGTCATTTTGATCCTTCTACTTTCGGAAAAAAAACTTCAGAAACATCCCTGTGATATTTTGAACGAATACGGGTGAAATTTCAACCCTTTTTTCTCATTTTTGACGGTACACTCGCTTCACGAAAACAAGCATTAAATTTTCAATAGCACAACTGTCAATACGAGGGCATCTGAATATAGAAAAGACTTCATTTACGTATTCTAACCCTTTTTACTTATTCTGCCTTGTTTTAGAAATGTGGAACGGACGTGTAATGATTTATTTTTCCATAAAAAATATTAAATAGGTAATCCAAACGAATGTATCTACATCCAGTAATGCGATTTTCGGACAGAAATTTTCTACGCAGCAGAATATCCACTTTTACTCCATTAATATCTCATTTATTATCAATCACGAATGAATTTCTCATTGTAATGAACCTAAAAAAGGTAAGACATTTAATTCTCGGTACCTATATTTTTTTCTGTGCTACAATATTTTTTTTTCGAGACCAAGCTTGTGTATGCTGTAGGTAGGAAACAAAGTAGGACGACGAATTACGAAAACAAATTATAAAACCTATATACACATATTCATCATGTACTTATTACGCGTGTTAATCACGACTAATTAAGAACAGTATGAATATTTTTATCGAAAAAACGAATACCTAATTTGTACACGCCACGATGACGACGAGTCGACGAGCTATTTGTAGCTGGTTGGTTTTTAGCACTGACGAAGCCGAGGAGAGGAAAAAAATCACGTTTTGACGCGAAATCTCATTATGCTGCAAAATTGCTTTCTGCGTTATCTGTTTTTGTGTTGTTATCGGGAATACTTTCATTGAAGCAAGCAGGCTAAATCTGGTGCCCGGAACGGACAACCGTTTGATAAAATCGATCTCTACAGCATAAAATAATCGGCTATTCGGTATAAAATATAACGAGTGATCTCGAGATGAAAATTTTCCACAGGAGGTAAAAAACTTGACCGTGTTAAACGTACACATCGTGAAAATTCTCCTCGGACGCGAATCTTTTTACGCGTCAGAGCAAACTGCACTGGTCCGTATCGGTTGTGGAATGCGCTTTTTTTTTTTGAGCCGCATCGTGTATTGCGGAACTAATACTATATGTACGTTGTTTGAAAGTATATATACGACGACGATGTGATCATTGACCGACCATTATTCTGGTAAAAGATTCGCATTTTATATGTACCATTGTAGGTAATATATTTGTTATAATTCAGAAGCAGCTACATTTTATGTACGACCGAGGGAGTAATTAAAATTATTCCGCAGACTTGGTCGTTATTTTCTTGACCTTTGATAACGGAGAAATTATTTTTATTAAGTGGCTTTCCCGTTCCGAATCGCGTGAGTGAGCTAGACTCGCGACGGTAAATTCCGAGAACTTTATCGTGTACCTTACTAGGATTTATTGCCCTAACAAGTTATTTTTATTTTCAAATTAAATACGTACGTAGATATAGGAATGAAAATGATTAATGCAATCTTCGATAAAGGAGATGATTTTTCTTTTTAAATTTTATTCGCGGCGAATGTGTAATTTATTTCTGAGAAAGTGGGTTTTATGGAAATAGATGAAATGGATCATTTCGCGATGATTCGATGTATTTTCACTGTATTACGCATTGATTTCTTATTTGTTCTCAATGGTGTTGTTTTCCAATGGTTCTTGTGACGTTTCTTTTAGGTTAAGGTTGTGTTTTTGTTAACGTTACTGATGAGTTTCAGTTACGTTATCGTTTGGTTACTATTGTACTTTCATAGTTATACAGCGTGGCCCATTTAGAAGGTCTAATGGGCTTGAAAATGAAATAAAAACACTCTGGATGAAAAAATCTCGAAAACTAAGCCCCCAAGAAAAAAAACTAATGACTCATGGGGGAAAGAGAATTTCAAGCTCTGTAATTTTCACCCCTTGCATTTTTTTCACATCACCCTTACTTTGGCCAGAAAATCCATATTTATGGGAAATTTACGAAGTCGATAATTTCAAAAATGAAACAACTTTAATTACAAACATTTCGAAAACTAAGCCACTTTGACTGGAAAAATCTCGAAAAATAAGCCCTCTAGAAAAAAAATTACTGATTCATAGAAGTAAGAGAATTTCAAGCTCTACAATTTTTGTTTCTTGCATTTTTTTCGTAGCACCCTTAGTTTGACTAGAAAATCCATGTTTATGAGAAATTTACGAAGTCGACAATTTCAAAAATGAAACAATTTTGACTACAAACATTTCAAAAATGAAATAACTTTGAATGCAAAAATCTCGAAAACTAAGCCCCCTAGAAAAAAACTACTAGCTTTCAGGGGAAAGAGAATTTCAAGCTCTACAATTTTCATCCCTTGCACATTTTTCGTAGCATCCTTAGTTTGGCCAGAAAATTCATGGACAAGTCAATGGTTTTGAAAAATATGAAGAAAAAATGTTTTTCTTTATTTTCAAAATCATCGATCATCTGAATGGGTCACCCTGTAATTCAATTGCAATGTGTTACAATTTCTCAATTTGAAACACCCATTCGATTTCTCAAGCCCTAAAATCATAATTTTTGAAAAATTTCCAAGTACAAGTAACGTAACTAAATTCTTCCAAAAAAAAGTACTCAGGTAAGTAGTAAAAGTGGTTCAAGCATTGTAAAAATTGATAGAATTCTGATAACCACTTAGGTACCTAATATTTTTAATTTAATAAATTTTATTGTGCATAATACAAATAGCAGTCAAAAAATAGTTAATAAAAATTGTTTAAAATGTGGTAAAAATTATTGAAATTGCCAAAAAAATTGGAGTAAATATCGTAGAAATAGCCACAAAATCATTAAAATTGTTGAAATTGACAAAAAACTGTCAAATACCATTTAAAATCATCAAAATGTTGACCAAAATCAATAAAAACGACCAAAAAATCATGGAAATCTTCGAAAATTTCGTAAAAATTCTTGAAATTGTCATGAGAATTGGTTAAAATATCGTAAAAATGATTAAAAAAATCATGAAAACTGTTAAAAATCTCTTGAAATTTGTCAAAATTATCATTAAAATCGTTTGAAATATGAAAAAGTAATGAAAATCGTCGAAAGTGGAGTTATTTTGTCAAAATTTAGATAAAAATTTGTGAAAACGTTATAAAAAATGTAAAAAATTTCGTAAAAATTCTTGAAATTTTCATAAAAATGGGTAAAAAAATCGTAAAAATTATAAAAAATTCATAAAAACTGTTAAAAATCTCTTAATAATTGCCAATACTTTAAAAAAAATTATTCAAAACATGAAAAAAATCATCAAAAATCATCAAAATCGTCAAAAATATCGTTAAAATATTCGAAATGTTTATAGAAACGTAAAAATGGTCCTAAAATCATAATAATTGTCAAAAATTTTGTAAAAATTGATAAAATTTTCATAGAAATCAGTTGAAATATGAAAAAAAAAGATAAAAAAAACATGAAAATCGTCGAAAATTTTGTTAAAGTTGTCAAAATGTTAACAGAGAAAGAAAACAAAATTGTAAAAATGGTCCTAAAATCATGAAAATTGTCCAAAATTTTGTAAAAATTGATAAAATTTTCCTAAAATCATGAAAATTGCCAAAAATTTTGTAAAAATTGATAAAATTTTCATAAAAATCATTTGAATTATGAAAAAAAAGTGATAAAACAATCGTGAAAATCGTCGAAAATGTCGTTAAAGTTGTCAAAATGTTGACAAAAAACAGAATAAATATTGTAAAAACTGTTTAAAAATCATGAAAACTGTTGAAATTTTCCTAAAAATTGTCAAAATTTTCATAAAAAGCATCTGAAATGTGAAAATAACTACCAAAAAATCATGAAAATCTTCGAAAATGTTGGTAAAATTTGTCAAAATTATTACAAAAATTGTGATAAATATTGTAAAAACGGTCGAAAAAACATGAAATTCATCAAAAATCTCGTAAAAACTGCTACAATTTTCACAATATTTTCTAACTTTTTTAAAATTTTGCGTTATTTTTAAACATTTTTTAAGAAAATTTGTGAACATTGCACCGTTTTTCATGACATTTTAATCACTTTACAAAACTTTTCAACGATTTTAAAGAATATTTTTACATATTTTCGATACTTTCTATGATTTTTTTGAACTTTTAAACAAAGTTTTTAGGGATTTTTCCGAGAATTTAAGAATCTTTGAAGGAAGTTTCGATAGTTTTCATGATTTTTCGCTATTTTTGCAGTATTTTAAATGGTTTTTATGGAAATTTTAACAATTTTAAAAATTTTGACAATTTAAACGACATTTTTAACGATTTTCGTGATTTTTTGGCTATTTTCAATTTATTATAAATTATTTTCATGAACATTTCAACAATTTTTACAATTTTTGTCATTAACTTGTAATTTTATAACCACTTATACATTTTTATGTTACTTTGAAAGTTCGAGAAAGTAAAAAAATTCCAAAAATTTGTTTTTTTTTTAGAATACTCTACCGTTCATTGAGCCAGAAAGGTTTGAATTTCATACTTGCATTGATAGAATGCAAAAGTAGCCTTAAGAAAAAACAAAATTTTGGAATCTGAATTTCGCCTCTTCCATTTTGAGGCTTCTAAAATCAAAAATTGCCTTTTTAAATATATTTTGATTCATGTATTTGTCGAGAGTTTCTGATTAAAAAAAAACTTTTTTTTCAACTAAACTAGGCTGAATAGGTAAAATGGTAATTTGGTCAAAGAAATAAGGTTAATATTGATTTGTAACTCTTTTCAACTCCGCATTGGAAGAGTTTTGAAATTTTTATGTATTTTCATGTATTCGCCTACTTTACAGCTTCAAGTTTTCAACACTTTTTTAAAGGACTAGATAGGGTATCCTGACTTTGAATTTATTTTCAATTTTTTATTAATTTTTTTACGACTTGAGAATCATAAAAATAGTAAAAGAAAAAAACCAATGAAGGATGAAAAAAGTATCTAACGAGCTACGATGATTGCAAGAAAAATTCTATTTTTTTCTATCAAAATTTAGTTTTACCAATAGATGGAATGAGAAGTGGAAGTTGACTCGATATTTTTTTTTCATAGAGATTCGTCTAAATTTTCTCTTCTAATCATATGTGAAAATCAAGTACTTTTTTAAACCCTTGAATACAAAATTTCTACATTAAAGGAAATAAATAATGTTCTTTTTATTTTTTCATTTTTCGTAGGAAGAACCTTCCTTCAAAATAAGTTCACAATTGAGGTAGTAGATACGTAAAAGATCCATACACCTGCTCTCAAATCTACATTCAGATCAAAATCCAACCGAACACATCGATTCGATGATGTAAGTAATATATAATTATACAAAACAGTCAACTGAGATTCTTAGGTACCTCAACTAAGTACATTTTGCTCAAATAATTCGTCCCCGATTACCGAATTATTCTCATTACCAACTTCTATCAACACGAACATAATTCATCGCTAAAGTACATATCTTAAAAACAACATCGACAATTATGTCCTCGGAAGTGAAATAAAAAATAAGAAAGCACATGCCAGAGGAAGCAGAACAGGGCGAGATGATGGTATTCGAAGCAGCTGTTTGATAGTTGGAGGGTGTTGGATTTTATTCGTTGTACATAGAAGAACAGGTTTATGATCTTTTGTATAGAAAGAAGTCGCGTTTAATTGAAATATTTCTTTTTATTCTACGACGAGATGGTATCTGTTTGAATTACTACGAGTATAAGTAAGATCAAGAATTGCAAGAATTTCAAAATTTTTAGCGTTGTTGAGAATTGAAATTCAGTAATGAGGAATTTTGACTTGATTACGTATCGCGAGAAAACCGAAAGGGCGATAAAAACTTGAATGTGTAATTGAAATTATTAAAAAAAAAAAAAAAAAGTTTATTGGGCACCCGCAGAGATGTCTAGTTTTTCAATTTAGGAAAAAAAACAGTCAGTCAATTTTGCAGATACCTGTTTTAGGTGGGAAAAAATTGTTTGATAATTAATGATTGTTATCAGCTTCAAAACTAAATTGGCTGCTTAGGTCATGATACTCGTAGGTCAGTTTTATTGAAATTTCAACCTCAGTCTCAGATTAGTAATTGATCAAAATGGATGCTGATAATCTTTTAATGTTATAATAATGAATGAAAAAAAAAAAACTGTTCAATATTCATGTTTTGACAAAATCCTGTCCTTCACCTAATTTTTTTTTTACCGGTAATTCTCACTAGAGAACCAAAATAATGCTAAACTTTCTTTTAATACTCGATCCTAATTGGGATATGTATAAGTAGAGAAAATCTAAAAAGAAAAAAAAAATAGATATATGTATTAGGTACCTCTTTGAAATAACATTGTACACATACAATATTTCTCTTCAACTAGTTTACATATCGTGGTGTTAATTACTCGGTTAATTTTTGCTGATTAGTGGAAAATAAAAGACATGCGAAGATTGTTTACCAACATGGTTGAAAAAAGCACTTATTGTTTCGTTTACCCGGAACACGACGACGACAAAAATAATTAACGAAAGAATTTTTTCACACGTAATTACTCGACATATGAAAATCCGAAGTTGAAAAAATGAACGAACGACATGGACTAGGAATAAAATGACACCTTGGAGTAGATCTAGAAGAAGGAGATGTTACGATGAATCGTTTCGAGATCACATCTTTGTAATAGTTCGCCAAACATTGTATAGGTACCTAAGTATACCTATAATTTATATGGTGCCATTGAGCGGTACCTTTATCAATGAATTACAATGCAAATGATATAGTTGAATATGGAATTTCGAAGTATTCATTAAACACGCCGGAGTATTGCGGGTTGTACGTACATAAACACACGCCAATAATTTATTCCATCCGTTGAGGTTTATTAACTTTGAAGTATACACCGAATGTATATTAGGTTATTCAACTTGGGAATAGGTGACGGTGGCTTATGTCGAACTTATCACTGGTTCGAATTGTTTGCGAGAAATAAGGGAAAAGAAAAAAAAAGGGGTGGTCACTAAGGCAACTAGACGTTAAACAATGAAGTACCACGAAGCAGACTGGCTGATAATTGCGAAAAAGGCGCCAAGATTTACGGCCAAAGGTACCTAATAGCGAATCTTTTACCTGCTGGGTTAGTTGGGTCAAGTTTAATGTATGGGGTAGCGGCCGGCGGTACGAATTTCAAAGAATATTCGAATGGAATTCTTTTTCATAGACAGGTGCATGGATTCGGAGATAATCCGTATACCTGTGTGCGAATTCTTAGGCTGAGAGGGCTCGAGTATCACCGGAGTAGCAACTTGGACTATGATTTGGTTTCGTTCGGATTTGCGATTGATTGAGGGAGCTGAGTAATATTGGAATCGACTAAATCGAACATAAATACATTATCAGCGTACTAGATTTAAAAACTCACCGGACAATAAGATGACAAGGTGTACTGCAAAGGCGAATTATTCCCATTTTGTTCCTCTTGCTCATGCCTGAGTCTTGCCCTCTCAACACGAGCCAACGTAGGCGAGTCTAAAATGGACGGAGATGCAGTCGACGATGGACCTCTGCGATGATATCCATTTTCCATAACCAACATTACGAATATTTGCAATTAATTCGCACTACACATGAAACAATGATATTCACTACCGCAATAATGAACTGAATAAATTCGCAAAAAAAAAAACACGAAGCACGTAAAATTACGATCAAGTGGCCGGACGCGTTTCAACACAGCACGACCGCACGAACAGACGCAAACGCAGACTTGAACGGAACGGAAGAAAGAGTAATAATCTTGTTAGAATGAAACAGTTTTCGGTTGTTACCGTCGAGTCTCCGAGCTAACTCGAACAGCTGTGACTCACCGAGGGGAATGTGGTGGAAAAAGCACGAGGCGTTCGCCGAACGTCGTTCATCTGTCCTAAAATTTCATTACAAAATTGCGAAAAAATTTTCATTGAATTATTCGGCAATCGTTATAGGTACGTGGGTGTTTTAAATTTTTCACGTACGTTCGATATTGTTTGTTTTCGATGAATAAAATATGACAATTCGCTGATGATTCAATCGTCTGTTCGTAATTTGTACGAACGAGTATTTATTTCGTTTGTTCGTTTCTTCGTTGTAATTGTAGGTATTAGAAATCTTCAAGATATTAACTTTTTCACTAGGTATGTACAAAATGTATTATCTTCGCCTGGAACAGAAACAAAAAAAATAAAAGAAATGAAAAAAAATTAAATTATTTTCGTTTAGTAACTTTAATGTTTCGAAAATTCATTTACAGTACCTGAGATAGAATAAGTACGAGTACGAGAGATTTTATTTCTCCAAAGTTTTTCATTTGCAAATGTACCTAATGAGTTTACATCTTAATCCTGTTAATGTTTTCCAAAGTAAATTAAATTTTCAGTTAATTGACGTACAAATGACGCAGTGTTATATGTTTGAGACTTGAGAGATAGAGATTTTCATTCGTTCGAACTAATGCAAACTAAGTATTTAAATCGTTCAAGTATGCTAATATTACTTTGACATTTGATACAAAATTAATTACAGAATGTTTAGAATTAGAAACTTGCTTCTGCGAATCGAAAATTTAGTATCGGAGAGTTCTTCTGTGGATACTAACTAAATGAATAATGTAATATAATGAAGTATAAAATGTCATTAGCTAATACATAAGTATATAAAATACTTACTTACTGATCTCATTTTGTAATTAGCTACCTTCGTCGATGGTGTATTAAAGTATTTATAATTTGTGAGATGAACGACGAAGAATAACGAAAGTCAGTAATTCTGTAAAAGTAAACATTACTAGATTAGTTAAGTAGTAAATCAACTAAATGCAAATAGGAGACTAAAGAGAAGAACAGTCAAAGGAAAAGATTCGTTTGAAAATTTGTAATTTGAGGAAGAAAATATTGTTTCTGAAGTAGAAAATTTCCACTTAATAACTAGAGAATTTTTTAAAAATGTCAATTGCTTACTGTCAGATGTTTCAATTCAACTGAAATGTTTTCCTTTTGCTTACACCGAACATGAAAATATAAATAATCATGATCACTGATCAGTGATCTGAGAAGTGCAATAGAAAGAAAGTGGTACCTACAGTACAGAAGAAAATTTCCGTCATGTTGGAAACGAAATCTTCTGAATTTTCTATCGTTTATTCTAAATTTGCAATTTGTTCGTCGTTATCAATGATCAATATCAATTACTTATGAATCAAAATGAAGTTTACGAATTCTGATTGAGAATTTCTAATAGAATATTACTTACCTTGATTGATAGCTGTTGATACCTGTAGAGTTTGAGATTTTCGACACTGAAATAAATGAAGTTTGAACGTTCAAAAAATTTTTTTGAAGAATGATTAGGATGTCCTTTGTAGTATATGTTCTCTAACTTCATATTTTTATTTCTTAAATTCGTCTTTCTCTCGTAAAATTTAAAGTTTGGTAACTAAATAATTGTAGAAAAAAATTCAACCGGAAAAAAATTTAAAAATTGAAAAAATCTATTTAAATTTTTTGGCTTTTGACTTTGACGATGACGATATTTTGGTTTTTTTCTTTCTGCCATGGTTGAATATTTGGTTGGCAACGCAACAATTCAAAACAATTCGAATAAGGTGATTTATTCGTTTTGCATTACTGATTACATGGCTTAGTTGAATTTTCATAAAATTTTCGTTATTTCACTTGTTTTCTGATGGTTTTCTCCTTTCTACGGTTTTCCATTTCCAGTTTTTCCATTGCGAATAACACGAGTGCCATGTAATTTGTAAATTACACACATTCAATGTTCTCACGATCCTGTTTCCTATAGTTATTCATTGCTATCTCTCGTAAATCGTATTGGCTTTCATAAAATGTGTTCTTCAATGTAAAATTTCGTATCACAAATCGAACGTTTATTGTAAATAGCTACAATTCAAGCATCAAAATGGAACTTCCGGAGGGATATAAAACTCTGAAAGTCGAACGCACATGTCAAAGTGGTTTTCTTTGGGCTTACGAATTCTTAAATTACCCAAATGTGACGAAAAATAAGAAATTTCTTCATTTAATAGAAGAAAATATGCACAGCCTGTCCAACAGAAACAGTTTCGAGAAAAATTATGTAGAACATCAGGTAAAATGTACTAAACCTCGAATCAACTTTTCGTTTACTAATTCTTGGTTTGCTGCAGTTTGTAGCTGTTGTAATGTCATCCCTAAGACGAGTTGTTCGAGGATATACTCTGCTGTACTCTCCAAATGATAAAGGAGGCACATACGAAGTATTGCTAATCGATTACGGAAGTGTAGTGAAAGTACATGCCAGAGATTTAAGAAATCTGCCCAAATACGCCGAAGTTGATAAACTGCCCGCACAGTCGTGGAGAATTGCAATATATGGAGTTTTACCTGTTCATATACACTTCGATTTTGGACAATCAGCCAGTAAAACGTAAATACAATGTTATTTCGGATTTTCCTTTTCTTAATTTTACTTTTGTGAATGTTTCCTGTTTCACCGGTCTCATAGTCAACTATTTCATCATTAACACGTTCTCGAGCTTATGACAAGCAAGAGACTGGCCTTATCCCTTCTATTCTTCTATCACAGCAGGGTGCATCGCGTGTTTTCTGTTTATACACACTCATATGGTTGGTAACGTACTTCATCGTGTGGTCGTTGTTTTGTGGCAGAGTTGGTGAATCCTGGAATGGCAAAGATATTCAATTTATTTCAAACGTTATAAAAAACAGCGACACCGTCGAATTTCACGAAGTTAAAAAAGTCGGAGAATATAGATTTGGATACATTTATTTGAAAGATCAGGATACAAAACAAATTACTACTCTACAAAAATTGCTCGTCGATAATGGTTACGCGGTCGATGTTGAAAATTTCGATAAAGGTAAATTTTATTCCAACTTTAGTTCATTTTAAAAGAATAAATTCTGATCTCGAGTATTTTTCACAGTTATTCCATCAATCGTGAAACGTATTCGAAGCAGCACTGATCACGAATCATTTCCAACCGGCGACCAGGTACATAAATCTATCGCAATTTTCATTTTTAATGATTTGCCATTCTATCGAAATTAATTTCCTAGACCGACGACAATAATTTGATCGAAACACACGAAGAACCAATAGCTAATTTCGGCATAGTATCAGAAACCGTCGTAAAAAGTGAATTAGAAACACCTCAATCAACGGAACCACCTTTAGTTGAACCGAAAGAATCCAAACTACCAACAATGTCAGAATCTCAATCTTCTAGTTCGGTTTGTCCGCCAAAACCAAAAATTGGAAAAGGACGAGGCGAATTGATGAAAAACTTGAAGCTAATGAAACCACCTGAGTCTCAACCAGCTGTTATGGTCGGACGACTTCCAATGAATATAGATCAGTTTGACGATTCTATGGACTCTATTTATTACGACACCGTATCTACACCGATATCGGATTCAACTCGGCGAGAATCAACGAGCTCTATCGAGTTTCAAACTCCTACCATATCTAGGAATCACTCATCCAGTTCACTTGAAATTATAACTCCTAAAAAAAATCCCGAGATTCAAACCATATCTTTGATTACGCCTCCGAATGAGCCTTCGATTTTATCTGACGCAGTACGTAAAGATCAAATTCCAACTATTGATTTAACTACACCTCCGTCGCAGTCTCCTGTAATATCTTTAATCACGCCTTCTCCGCATGGTCGAGATAGCCTCGACGAAACTGGCTCAGATATATCTAAGTCATCATCGTCTTCGAAACGTGGAAGAGGACGTGGTGATTTATTGGCTTCGTTATCCCTGAGATCGGATGATACTCAATCCATGAAGAGTGCCACCTCTTATGAAAGTTTGAATGAAAAGTTATCTCAACTGAAGCTAGAAACTCCACCGGCGCAACGTCCTCGTGGTCGTGGGGCTATGCTGAGTAGATTATTCCAAGATTCGGCTAATCAGACCAAACAAACCCCTACCGAAAGTACCAGCGGATCAGTTGAATCTGTTAAATCTTGTAAAATAGATTTTTCAAATGATATCGTCCCATTGAAATCGGCTCCTGCTGCAAAAGCTGAAAAAGAAATTGTGGTTGAACAAAACGAACTTGATCTATCCGATCCGTTTGGTAATGATATATTATCCGAAGATGTCGATTATCACGACAAATTGATTACTAAAATAATGGTATTGGGCGATGAAGGAGTCTGTCGTTTTCAACCTCGATTTGGTATTAATGATTTTGATCTTCATAACGATGT
The DNA here is from genome assembly GCA_900064475.1 of Pseudococcus longispinus. Lineage (NCBI taxonomy): Eukaryota > Metazoa > Arthropoda > Insecta > Hemiptera > Pseudococcidae > Pseudococcus > Pseudococcus longispinus. The sequence continues at coordinate 12,458 of FIZU01027164.1, forward strand.
TAAAAAGGTTCGTATTTCAGTTTAGATTTTAATTCGTTGAAAAAAAATCAATTGATTGATTATTTATGTGTTTTTTTAGCGTGCTGGCCAGCTACGTCTCGTCGATTTGATTCGCAGTCAAAGATACATGATTCCAGCCATGTTGACCAGAAGAAATGTTACTTTGATTGGACCGTCTAGAGGAGGTAAAACTGTATCATGTTTACTCTCCCTGTTTTCTTTACTCAAAGATGAAAAATTCTACAGTGCGGTAAGTATCTTGCTCTTGATTATTTACAGAAATGAACTGGATGTTGCGATGATATTTTTCAATTCTTTTTTCTTCTTTAGTTACCTGTAGGTCCTGGTCCACGAGCAATTATATTGTGTCCGTATTCATCTCAATGCGAAGAAGTCGAACGTCAGTGTAACGAACTCAATAAATCAACTTACTCAGCATCGAGTGAAACTCCCGCGAAAAGAGAAATGTTGAGATTAAATGTTGCTTATGGTTGCGGTAAAGAAGCGGAAAAAGAAAAATTAGTGAGTATCACGAATCGAGATGACGAAAAAACATTAAAAAAGGTTCATAGTGGTAACAAATATATATATTTCCAACAGAATGAATTAACTCAAGGATATGATATCGTCATATGTACGCCGTCTTGTTTAATAAGACTTCTAGAGACGCCGGAAATGATGAATTTCAAAAGGTTATGCCATTTAGTGTTGGATGATGCCGATACGTTGTTCAGTTCTTATAACGATGAGGTAGTATCTCTAAAAAAGTCTATGACCAAATGACCATTTTACGTATTTCATCTGTAATTTTTTTTTCAGATCATCCAAATCTTACAAAAAGCTTACAAGTGTGGTAAAAAATGCGAAAATGGCTTGATCTTACCTCAACGTATCATAATCTCCAGAGAATGGGTACCTTCGATCAAACAATGGATTCAAAAAGATGTCACCGAGCAACTAGGCATCTTATTAATAGCTTCTTATTCCGAAGCGGCCGTTTTCAGCAAAGTCCAGACTACGCTGAGACGTATCGATGACGAAGATAGAAAAAGAGATGATTTGTTGAGTTAGTAAATTTTCGCTGTTAGTACAGTCGCAAATGGAAAAAAAGACGTTCTTGCGCATTTGAGGTTAAAAGCAATTTTATGATTGATTCGTAATCTAAGACGTATTTTAAAAAAAATGAACTGGGGTTCCATTTTTTTAAGGCCCCCTTTTCAAGAAATCTCCTTATCTCTGTACCTAAGGCCTCAATTGAAAAATTTTTCAAACAAAAATTATTCATCATACGCCTGTAAATAATTTTGGTTATATGAAAAATTTCGATCTGACCCCTTCCTCCCCACCAATTTTGCAAATTATCATTTCAAAATGAGTGTAAAATTCAGTTTTTCACGTTTTACATCAAAATTACGTGAAATAGAATACCTTTTCAAATAACAAAAGTTGTTCAGAATCATAAAAAGAGC
>FIZU01027165.1:0-10614 GCA_900064475.1 Pseudococcus longispinus
TTTCGAGAATAACTCAAGAAATATTCGTCGGATCGAAATTCTGATTACACGAAGCCAATGAAAATTTTTCGCTCTACAATTTTGATTCTTATCAATTTTTGAGAAAAACACTTCGTTTGCCCGGAAAGCGCAAGGTTGCCAAATCTAGCTTCATGGCTTCTATCGTCTAGGTTGGTTTTGAAGCACATTCAATTCTCTTATAAGATGTAGGTAATTAGGTATCTTCAATATTCGCGCTCATTAAAATGTTATTTACATATACAATACCACGTTTGCCTAATTCGTAAAAAGGGGGAAATTTCTAGCCTAGTGCATTAAATATGTAAAGTGTTTTTCCTTTTCTTGCCTATTCCCTGAATTAGTCAATTAGTACACGATTAAGGTGTAACATATTGCAATAAAGAAAAAAACCGTCAAAAAATGGTCATATATTTTCACATTATAGGTACATACTTACATAGGTACATTTTCCTCCCATATTATTGTTTTGCATTGCCAAGTAAATAAATAAAATAATTTTAAACTAAAAGTGTATATGTGCGATTTCATCGCGTAGTAATTATCTAGTAAAGAGATAGATAGATACAATATAGTGCGTTAGAAAAATGATTTATAATTTTAGAAAAAGGTGAAAATTTATTTCTATCAAACGTAGAATTCTTTAAAAGTGCTGATTGATCGTGTTGATGTTAATTCAGTTTCACTCGTGTTTTTTGCCTTACTGTACTAGTATCTGAAACATGAAATAAACATTGGAAGTAATAAGATTCGACAATATTATTAATTTGAATTTCTATATAGCCATGGCATTTACTGTCGCGAGGCTCGTATATATTTAGATACATACGAGTATACCTAATACTCTATGTCAAACAGTTTGGTGTTTTTTCATCTTAATTTTTTCTGCAAACAAGTGTTGTTTGATGAACGTTCGTGAAATTCAGAAGTCGAATTGCCTGTTTCGAATGCAAGTGTTTCGCCGCAAAGCATTCTAATTCCGAATATCAGTTCAATAATGCAGCACCTCAAATTTAACGAGTGTACGAAGATTTTTCAAACGTTGGACTTGAAATGGTAAATTCAGAAAGTCGAAAGTATCGAATTTTCACACGTGCAATTTTCAAAAAGTATAGGAATAATAAAAATTGCGATTTGCATCCCTAGTTAGGTATGTAAAAAAAAAGAAATAAAAAAAATGATGAAGAAACACCGAATCGTTATAGGTACAAAGTATGTGACCCTCAAAACTCACCACGTCAAATGCGTCTATTCATGTAATGGAGTCATAATTACCTATCTTACTATCGTCACTTTTTTCAGTGATTAGATTATACCACATATTCTTCAAAGGTAAATGAATGAATAACATAACAAAAGCACAAATCAAAATTGAAACTAACAAATAATCTAATCCGAGAATTTCACTCTGTAAAAAAAGGAAATGTTTAAAATTCCAATCGTAGTCAACGAGTTAAGATATGAAATAGAAACGTTTACAACTCACCAATTTGAATTCGAATAAGTATCTCGTATTCAGTAGAAATTTAATTAAAACAAAAAGATGTAAAATACTAAAATAAGGAGTTAAACGATTCAAAATAACGAATGTACTGCACGCGAGAAATCTTTTCACGCCAGAAGCTGTAGCAAATGAGATAAAAGAAATTAGGCAGTTTACTAAATTTGAGTACATTTACAGAGTGTTGCGATAGTAATGCACCGCCTTCAAACCAGAGATGCTGTTACTCAAACTACTTGAGTGTATGCATGTTTGCCTACCCCCCGGAATTGAAGGGTATAAAGTTATGCAAGAGTCTTGGTAGATGTTTCAAAAGGTCGTAACTCCGTTGATAATGTAATAGGCAAGTGTTTGTAAAACTTTCTTGTACAATTTTTCAAACTCTACAAAATGAGTTATATTCGTGTTTTGCCTAACTCTGAAATTGAAGGAGCTCAAGTCATTTTTGCTGAGCTTTTTGAGCTCTACAAAATTAGCTATCAATTTTTGGCATTAGGTACTCTAAAATTCAAGGAGGTACAACCATTAAAAATATGAAAATTAGTTAGCTCATTTTAAAGAACTCAAAAAGCTCAACCAAAAATGACTTCAAAAAAATTTTCCGTCACTTGAAAATTGCAGGAGTTACGAAGCCTACAAATTTTCAGATTATTTTAGTTCTTTCAATTTTAGAGTTGGGCGAAACATGAATATAACTCATTTTGTAGAGCTTGAAAAGTTCTACAAGCTAGTTTCAAAAAAAAAGAAAAAATTGCCCTGGTATCTATATTATCAGCGGAGTTCCGTCGTTTTGAAACATCTACTATGACTGATGCATACGTTTGCCCTTAAAATTCCGGAGTCCACAAACATGCATACACTTATGTAGTTTGGGTAGCTGCATTTATGGTTTGAAGGAGATGCACTGCTACCCGAACACCCTGTATGTAAAGTAGGCACTTTGTACTTAGAACTTACACCTGTAGGTACTTACATTTTCCAATAATTTCGCAATACCAGACAATCCAGATGAAAAAGATACCCCAACAAAAAGAATTGACGAAGCTGATCACTGCTCCATCAAAGCTGTTGTAGTCAAGATGAGAATGAGAATTCATCAGATAATGGAAGAACAATGCAAAAAATAAACAAAGTAATGCAAAAATCCAGCCGATTTTTTTGTTCAACTGAAATCGAAATGGAATAAAAATTAGACATGCGTAGATTAAGTGGTACAAATATGGGCCTCTGCGTTTCCCGAAAGGTACACGGGGCAACCAAGCAATGACGGTGTCTATCTAATGAAAGTCAATGCGGGGAGTCGTCTGATACCATTTTTTTCGAACTTGAGTGCTCTGGGACATTTTTAGCAATGGTTTTTCAAAAATGTGATTTTAAGATTAATTTTTCTGGGGGATAATCAAAAAAATTTCAGAAAAAGGTGAAATGAGAGAATTTTTTCAATGGAATGGGAAAATTACTCCTATTATTCACTTCAATTTACCAAGTCGCTTATTTCTGTATAGGATCATTACATCAGAAGTTATGTTGTTTTTTCGTTCAAAGCATAAGTGGTACAAATATGGCCCCCATAAAATGTGTGATTTTTTCAACTAAAAATTGAAATAATCATTCTAAAAAATGTTTTAATCATTTTAAACTTTTTTTTTTTCAATATCTAAGTATGCCCAGAAGAAGATCAAGCACATTTTAAACAAGATAAAAAATTTTTCAAACCGGCATCTGAAAGAGGATAAAATTTACTATAAGTAATTTAAACGATAACATGTTGAGAAAAGAATTTGCAGTTTGATTGTGGAGTCTAAAACAAGATAGAGGCCCATATTTGTACCACTTATCCTATCAAATAATTGTGTACGTTTATGCTACTAAACTTACGGAAGATATGGTTATAGGGTTGGAATTTTCTCGTATGCGATATCCCAATGCTACACCACTCACGTAAAACGGTAATCTACCAAACGGCGTCAGAAAGAAGATGGAGAAGTAATCGTTTATTTGATTCAAGCTGTAATCGAAAGTTCGTTATTTAAAATTGAATAAATTTTAATGGGAAATTATTTTCAAAAATGTAGGTATGTCCAGATACATACGACATTCCAAAAGACAGGAAAGGTGTTATGTCGGAATGAAAGAATACAAATAATGATCTACAGAACAATGAACCGAGAGCAACGAAAAATATTAATTTCGTTTTATTATTATTACGTCTTGTAAGAATTAGTAAGATGGAACAGGCGAAGTAAAGTTGAACATCCATGAAAAATGAGTGCGCTGGTAAAAAATACTGAAAAATGAATCTTCAATTATAATTGTACCTGAGTTTTTTTCAGTTGTCTTTTTTTGAAACAGTATTGCGTACCGTACCATATTTTTAGCGCCGTAGAAATTTTCAAAGCACAGTAGAACACTCCAAATGCTGGCTTTGTTTTCTGGGGGAGTATACAGTAATTGCAACGCGCTTTTACCAATTAACTTTGATAGGAAGGTGAAAAAAAGGGCGCAGAACATGAGAAACCTAAAAGTATATTTTATTTTGAACCGTAATTTATCCAGGTCTTTCATTAATAATACTCGGGTAAATACTACAGATAGGTAGACTTACCTCAAATATTTGTATAACATCGACTTCAATATTGACTTGGTGTTGTTTTGTTTCAAAAATTTTGTGATTTTGTAAGATTGTGAAATTCCAGAAGTAAATATCAACAAATCTAATGAAACGGTTGCATTTCTTGTGAGTGCCGCATTAAAAGGGTTTTGAACAAACTGTAAATTACAATACGATAATTGACGATTATCGTAGTTGATATTGCGAGAGAACTACAATCTATTTACGCATGCTTGAAGAATTTCCTGGGGTCTACAGAATCTTAACTTTTTATTAAATTTTCAATCTAAATCGAGGTGAAAGTTGCCTTTATAATTTTAAAACACGTGTACAAACAGATAAGAGTTGGAACATTTTCAAAAGATTAATCGGAACCTCTGAAAAAACGCTTAATAAGAAATTAATGGTTTTTGGAGTAAAAGTATAAGTTCCTTATTTTTTTTTTCGAGAAAAATAGGAGAATACTTATCTGAAAAAACTGAGCCCTTCGGGCCCCGCCAAGGGGGCTCTGCCCCCTGAATCCCTCTGGTTAGTTTGGTTTCCATACTACGACGTATAAAAGTATCAAACATTTGAGATCTTGATAATTTTTCAACTCTAAAAAGTCTGCTGAAAGTTTCATGTCCAAAAAAGTTATGGGATAAGACATGTCTGACAAAATGTCTAAAAGTCAACGTGATTTCTGAATTTTTTCCGAGTCCAAAAAAGCTAATGTTTGACAATTTGAAATTCAGCAAGATTTCGGTATTTTTTCTAGTTAAAAAAGTAGTATAGAATCTCAAAAATTTTGCAAATCAAAAAGTCTATTGTCTGACAAAATATCGAAAAGTGAGCATGATTTCTGAAAAGCTGTCTGACAAAATGCCGATTGCCAAATTTTTTTCCAAGTGCAAAAAAGTTTGATAAAATGTCTAAAAGTTATCGCCAGGGAATTTTTTGACGGAATTTCGTTACCCAATTTCTCCCGTTTTTCACCGATTTACTCTTCGTGAAAGCATATCCTGTATGCTAAAAACACAAAATTGAAATTTTTTAGGGGGTGCACTCAAAACGAGAAGTAAGAGTGAAAATTCACCACAGATGGTATTTTCTGGTTGAATTATCTGTAGCATGAAGATCATTTCAATAACGAAAATTGTTGAATATCATCGAAATTAAATCTTGACAAATTCTTGAGGGGAAAGTTTCAAAATTTAAAACGAGCTTTGATAGACGGAGTTGGAGTTTTTATACACGCTTGACCGAAAAAGAAAATGAAAAATAATTCTAAATTCTTCAGAAGATGACCTTTGATGTGAGTAAATCCCTTGGTGACTAGTATAAATTCAAACTTGAATTATGTACCTACTTACAATGCAGTCTGCATGCACATAACTCCTATACATGTCTTATGGCTATCGAACATGTTCCAAACATTCAGTTGGCATACCGTTGCTGTTTATCGATTTAGCGTTTTGAAATTTTCCAATTTCAAAAAGTCATTCGCCTTGCATGTTTTCTAAAAACTTTTTGGATTTGGAAAATTTTAGAGATTTTCTCAAGGCAATGTCTAAAAATTTTCCTGCCAGCTTTATAAAAATATCCATGTCCGACAAGTCAGTACTGGTTGCATTTCACATTTCAACTTACTTGTCTGTAAGCATCCGATCTGTCTATTACAATAAATCCGAATTTTGCAGAGTAATGTAATATGAACAGCAAAAAGTAGGTACAGCATCTCAAACCATTCAAACACCCAATTGAATCGATATCATTCCCAACTCGAATCAAAGTTCTGTAATTCTGTTGCAAAGAAAACGATTTTGAAAAAATTGTCACTGAAAATAAGAAAAACAAAAAATATATTAAAGTCTGTTGGTAATTTCATTCACTTGTGATTTCAACGATATATCTCTATTCATTGGTTAATTACATGAACAAAGGAATACTTACATAGATTGCAATCATTTTGCGCTTCGGGCAGGAAAAAAATGTCCAATACTGAAGCACAAAATACAAGCGTAATCATGGCAAAAACGAAAATTCTGAAATAAAAATGATCACTTTTTGAAAAAAAAAGATGTGTAGATTTCATAAATAGGTACCTAATTTTTGAGCATCTATTGCATTCAACAAGGTGTCTACTAGGTAGTGAAAATTGTGAAAAATAATAATCAATTCACTTCCTATAAAATCACATTTTTTATCGTCAAAAATCCCTTTTTGAAGGGTTTTTTCGTTTTTAAATGTCACCTAACACCTTCTTTTTGCCTGTTTATTTATTTTTTACCTCTAATAAAATGCACGCTGTTGAAAAATATATATCAATTTCGTTTTTTTTAATCGTTCATTTTTTTATTCTTTTACGTTTTTGACCGCCAGCCTAACCCTGGTTCGAGTCATTTTTGGGAGAATACTTAGTTTTTTGAAATAAAAAAAGTAGTGATTTTCGAAAAACAAAATTCCTATAGACGCCACGTTCAAGCAAACAAATGATAGTTACCTACTTTGCAAAATCTACGAATGGGTTATCAAGGTAGAATTCTTGCTTTACTGCACAATTTCGTTCAAACATATCGTCTACATGAACTTCAAAGCCAAATGTAGTCTGATTAAAAATCGATAAAGCTTTTCTGGATGCATTCATTAGTTCTCGAGAGGTACAAGAGGAAGGAACGCATATGGTTGACAAAATTAGTTCAGATGTTGGAATAGTATTTCCCTATTACAAGGTCCAAAAGAAAATGACATATTAGTTTAAATTTACCAATACTCCCTGTTAGTATGATTCATGGTGCCCATTCGCTCACACATGTAGGTACTTTATCAGAGTTTTACATATTTTCTCAAATATTATTGCTCACCTGATAAGGCTTAGACGTTACCATCGAAATATCGAAACCATTTTTCCAAATTTCATTCATGAAAACATTGTTTGCAAGGGGTCTCAGGAAAATTCTAATGAGACAGTATTTGCCTTCAATGTTTAATGTTTCAGATGAACTGGACAAACATTGATCTATATTCCCTATTTGATGCGAGTTTCCTTTGAAAATTCCTAGTGACGGCCTCACGTTTGCGTCAAACACTGTATGTTAAAATGCAAAAATAATGCATAGAATAAAATGTGTACATATGCTAGAATGAAACATAGAATTCTCCAGTACAAAAAATTGTTTAAAGCGACCTTATTGCAATTTAAACAAACTACATTCCTCCTCTATCATAATAAAATTTTTTGAACATGAGCTGACACGTCGTTTTTCTTTTAAGCAGTATTAACCTGTAGAAAATTTTCAAATCCAAGAAGTCTGCCTTACAAAATATCAGAAAGTTACCCTGATTTATAAAATTTTTAAAGTTCAAAAAGTCTAAATTATTTGCCTAGCAAAATGTCTGATTAGCATTATCTCTGAAATTTTCTTGGTTCAAAAAGTGAATGGAAATCTGAAAAATTTTTCATTTTCAAAAAAGTCTGACATTATGCCTAAAAATCGGTCTGACGAAATTTTGTCACAAAATTGGTTCTTGACAAAATTTCGTCACCTTTTTCGCAAAATTACCCATAGCAAAACGCATCCGATGCTAAAAAACTTGAAAAAAAAGTCACCGTCATTTCCACACTACCCACGAAACTATGAAACATAGGATATGCTTTTGCTGATTAAAAATTGTTTACAGTCCAAAAAAGTCTGACAACTGACATAATGTCTAAAAGTCACTGGAAAACTGAAAAATTTTCAAAGTACTAAAAAGTCTGACATAATGTGTAAAAGTTGGCGTTACATAATTTCGTCATGGAATTTTGTAACGATTTTTCGTGACGGATTTTCGTCACGGAATTTTCCACGAGATCACTCCCCATAGCAAAAGCATATCCTATGCTAACAAATTTTCACCAAAAAAGAAACAAAAAAGCCACTTTTTTTAATTTTTTATGAGGAGTTCAAAATATTACCTGCCCTAATTATAAAATTTTTCCAAGTCCGAAAAAGTCTTTGAAATATATTGACTCCAAAAATGTCTAAATAAAGTTTAATTTGGAAACGATCTGAATTTTTCCAAGTTTGAAAGTCAACTGACCACTTGATAAAATTTTTCAAAATCAAAAAAGTTTGAATTTCTGAAACTTTTGTCCAAGACTAAAAAATTGTTTGAAATCTGAAAAATGTTTCAAGTCCAGAAAATCTATAATAGCCTGGCAAAATTTCTGAATGGCAGCGTGATCTCTGAAATTTTTCACGTTCAAGAAGTCTGCATGACAACATGTTAGAAAGTTAGCGTGATTTCTAAACTTTTTCAAGTCCAAATAGTTCAAAGTGTTTGTCTGACAAAATATCTTAAAATCAGCATGATCTCTACATTACTTTGAGCAGCCCAAACTCGATTCTGATGTAAAGCTTGACGATATATTTCACAATCACGACGACAATCCGGTGTTTCCATCAAATGGGGCATTGAGGCCAAATTCGATAGGTTATTGAAAACATTATAAAACTCTCGAATTAACCCGGGTTGTAATTGATTATTTCCTGATGACAAATTAATCGTTTTTAAATCGTATTTTCTTTTTTCTACAAACATCTCATCACTTTTTATGGAGGGAAAAATTGTAAATAAATAGTACCTAATTTACTGCTGGCAGATATCAAAAACAGACTACAAAACATGCACAATTTCACTAAAATCATGGTTACGAATTAGAATTAGAAAATAAATGAACTAAAAATGAAAAAAAATTAAAATGTTCAATTCGACTTGGTGCAAATATATTTAAGTTCTTTAACCAGCTATAATTCAGCATACGTTTACCAACTTTATTGTTAATTTTTATAAATGTATTATGATCCAGAGTCAGAAGTTTAACATAAAATAAGAATTATTAACAGTATTTGTAGGAATGTACTTAATTTTGCTTTATAGAAAAATTATACAGTGTCTATAAGTGAATCGATTCCAAGTACACAGCACTTAATTCTCTAGACATCGTTAGGAACTTTATTTACGTAGGTATTAACGTTATAATAGGTACCTATAATTGACTCATTTATCTACTGTCATAAAAATGGGTTGGATGATAATTTTTTGTTTTTTTTTTTCAAACCTTGGTAAGGAAATTCTTGCTGGTTTTCAAATTCATTTTTGTTCTAATTTCTACCAAAAAAGAACAACTTATTGAAATTATCCAGTGGAAGTTGGTCTATATGTTCCAAAACCTCTGTGAACAAAATTTTTTGCTGGATATCTCACCCCGCCAAACCCTTGTGGCTAGGTTAAACGTGGATTTTTGTTGAAATTTCTACTTTTGACAGTTTTCAACAATTTTTTTCTTCAATTTGCAGGCATAGTAGACTGTATGAAGGGTTGATTATGGAATTTTTTGAAAAAATTTCGAGCACTTTTTCATGGCCAAATCGACGTTTTAAGGTTTCTTCACTATGGTAACCCCTTTCAGCAGAGAAATTCTGAAAAAATTGTGTGTCCATTCTAGACTTAGGCACACTCATATTTTTGTAAAATTTTATATTTTGACGTGTCATCTTTAAAAATGAAAAAAAAAAACGATTTTTCGCCTATTTTAGCATAAGGATATGCTTTTGCGATGAGTAATCCGCGAAAAACGACCGACTAACCGACACGAAATTTAGATAGATTGACTTTTTGGACTTATAGATATTTTGTCAGACTTTTTTGAACACGAAAATACGACCATAAAATTGTGACCACGGAGGACCGACAGATTTCGAGCGACAGCTTGACTTTTTTGACACGTAAATTCCATCAGACTGACTTTTAGACATCTTGCTAGACTTTTTTGGGCTTAGAACATTTTTCAGATTTTCACAAGGTTTTTGGACTTGCAAATCTTAGAGATAATGCTAACTTCCAGACATTTTGTCACACTTTTTAGGACTTGGAAAAATTCTAAGATTTCTATATACTTGGTTTTTTGGACTTGAAAAATTTTAGAATTCACTCCAACTTTTAAACATTGTGCCTTTTGGGGCCCATATTTGGGGAAGTCTCATTTTCGGGAAAGCTCCAGCTAGGGCTTTCACTGGTTGTTTGGGGGCGAAGTACTTATTTATCAGAAGAAATACAAAGAAAATAACAGGCAAAATGGGCAAAGCCCTGGAGGTTTAGGGGTGAAATCCCCATTGATCAGAAGAAAGAAAGAGAAAATAACAGGCAATTTAGACGAAGCCCTCATTGAACAGGATAAACAAAGAGAAAACAACAGGCAATTTAGGCGAAGCTCTGTTTTGTATGAGAATACGACACGACTTCAATTAAAAATTCGGCTCTCAAGTAGCGGCCTGTCTGCTACGCCTTTTCTTATTATTCATCAACTTATGAATAAATTGATTAAGGCGAAAAATAAAAAGAAAAGAGAATTTTTTAACCATCTATATATCTTATAGTCCAGGAGCCACACCTGGTGAAAATTGGCCGAGAGGGTTGAAATCTGGGACCGGTCTCAAAAATTAGTATACATAGCCCCTTC
>FIZU01027175.1:0-16544 GCA_900064475.1 Pseudococcus longispinus
GTCGCATGATCGCATTTGGAAAATATTCAAAAAAAAGGCTCGAATAAGGGCTCAAAATTCTCAAAAAATTAAAAAAAAAAAATTTATTGTGATTTTTGAATTCCTGGTGAAATTTCAACCCATTTTAATAGGTCGCAAATAATCAAAAGATTGAGCCCAAAAAAACGTTCGAAATATTCCAAAAATTCGCTATTTTGAGATATTGCATTAATACTCCGGATGTGCGAATTCAATTATTTGAGATCCGAGTAATCAAATTACCATTAAATTAGCTACCATTCCAAGAAATAAGTAAGTAAAAAACTCGAAACGAGGTCATTTTTATATTTACATTTTAAAAAAGTACCCTCTCATCTCAAACTTGAAAAAAAAGTAATATTTCGAATCACAACGTTATTATACAAAAAATTATTTACAAAAAGTATAATACTTTGAAAAATAGTACATTACTCTCATCAATCTCACCTTCCCAACGCCTCAAACACCACAACTGAACTGGATACCTTCTCAAAAACTCCTTCCAATTAAAATTTCGGTTTCAGCCATTTACTTTCTCACTTACTCACAAAAAAAAATTATGTGGTTACATTCCTAGCAACTTGCTTCGTATCAATTACCACACTTGCATCGGGAAATATGCGAATATCGACCCATCTCAAGGTCTGAATAGGAATAACACGTGTTTTGAAAAACCTCTCGTGGAATCTCAACGTTCCATTCATGTATCCAAATGCAGGCATGGTGCAATTAGAACCTTTGGTAATTTCAATAACCGTTGCTCTTGTTCCGTGATAGAATCGGAAATCAGGTCTAAATTTATCAGCCGGAGCAACCCCTCTGAAGCAGGTTTTACCTTCGAGTTCGTATTTACCTAGAATCCTAGCATTGAAAGCCAACATGAACATAATTCTATGTACCAAATATGGATTCTGTTGGGTAACGGTTTCGAAATTTGCTTCGGGATCTTCATCGGTATTAACTTGTAATTGGAATAATTGACTTAGTGAAGCTGCCAATGAACTTGAATTCGCTTCTTCTTCGGTATTACCGATAAATTTTGATAATTCGGAGGATGCTTGTTGCAAAACATTCTTGGCAGTCTCGTTCCAACCGTCTGTATACGAATCGAAAACCAAATTTGTGACTTGATCGAATACTTCCAAGTTGGGAATTTTCACATTGACCGAAGCCAACGGTTTGAGAGATTTGAAACTTTCGTAATCCAGATCCATGGTTAGGTAGCCCAAGGTGAGCATGTAATTCAACACGTATCTCGTTTCGTCTTTTATTCCATCGATTACTTCGCCGGATAATGCGGTCTTTAATTTGAATAAGAAATCCGCATCGTATACTATATTTTCCTTCAACAAGGGTACCACTTTATTATACAGTAATACTTCGAATATCGAGCTGATATTGTGATTTTTGAGCATTGGGTTGAAGAACGAGGTATCTGTGGCGTTCTGCATGTAATTCTTGATTTCTTTGGAATTGCTGAAGTGGGCAATGGACCAAGGATTGTAAAGCGTTGGTTCGAGCCTTTCGTACGTGTGATAGCCGCCGTACCATTTGCGAGCATTTTGACCCAGATCGTAAGTAATATTGAGGACGTAAAACAATCTGCTTATTTCGTTCTTGGTGCAGCCGAAAAACTGATGGAATGGTCCATTAACACGTTTGAAATCTTCGGCGATCCTCAAAGGTAGTAATCCGGTGACGAATGCTTTTTCTATAAATGGATTCGATACGAAGGTTTCTTTGAAAAATAGTCTGAAAAAAGTCTCTATCTTAGCACCTTCTTCTTGGCTGCAATTATTCTGCAGGATATATTTCCTAAATACTAAATCGTAATCGTCGACGAGAATGTGGATATATTTCAAATAATGATTACGCAAAGTAATAGATAAAAATTGCAAACTGCATTGTAATTCAACCGGTGTATTTTCTTCGCCCTTCACGAACCTCTGCAGGGTGGCGATATTACGTCTAAATATTTTCTGCTGATTCGGCGTTAAATGCTTACCGATCAAAGTTTTCTCTAATTTTGTAATACCGTATTCGTGTTTTTTAAATGTTTCGCTAAGCACGATTTTTAAATCATTGATCATCGATTGGAAATCATTCCCGGTCCAATTGGCGTTCGAGAAATTCACATGGATGACGGGGAATTTACCGCAGTATCGGTTTAGTATATCGTTGGACGAAGCTATCGTCGGAGGTTGTTCGTACTTGTGTAATTTTCTCCAAAATTTATCGTAGATTGTGCCTCGCTTGAAGAATTCAAACGATACGCCTCTCAGCCGGTCTTTGAATTGATGATCGATGGTTTTATCGCGTGGTTTATTCCGGCTGAAGCTTTCCGATTGCAAGAAGAATCTCAGCATGTCAACAATAGTAGATTTGCCCCATTTCGGAGGCGCCGTCACGAGAAGCAGCTTCGAGTCAATGATGTATCTTTTTAGAGCTCCGGATTTATCCATTATCGCTGTACTTTTTTTCAGCAGATCATCGAATGATGGCGGCGATCCGGTGTAAATTACTTGGCTTCCTCCGCCGGCCTGTTTTATCAACACTTTAGCCCGGGTTTCATATTCTACTTGAGAAACGGCCGTTGAACCGATGATTACGGAAGCGAATACGAATATAGATGTGATCATTTTCGTAGAAAATTATTCTCGATACCTTTAACGATTCTGAAACATACATTCTCGTTGAAAAATACATTGCTTTATTTCGAATTAATTACGATAAGATTATATTCAGCTTTCTTCATTCAAAATTAACTCGTTTTCGTTTATTATTTACCAGAATATACGAATACAAACTTTAATCGATCAATACGTTCGTATTACACTGGCCCGAGGATCTCAAACAGATTTCAATCTGATAAATTACGTAATACGCATGCGCAAAAATATCTTCAACTGTCACATTTGCAACATTGATCGCTTAGGTTCCGATACCCGGATAGAAAATCTAATTACAAAACAACATAAACGAATACTTACCAAAGACAAATCGTATTTTATAATTTAGCCACAATATACTAGAAAAATCATCGAAATTGTAGGCTAAGCTCTTCTCCAATATATTTTTTCGTGCAACCCGGAAAAGTTCAACTCAACTGAAGGTAGAATACAGAATTGATTAATTTTAATCAAATTTTCACATTCCTGCCGATACGATCTTCGATTAAGATTACTGAATTTAGAAATCGTTGCTTCGAATCGAATAAATAGTGAACTATGTAGTTACGGTACAGCTGTATTTCGGGTTTCGTCTCCTATAATCAAAATTTCACCTAAATTTCGAGTATTTGGTTCTAACTTTAATAATTCGATTCCGTACTTACAATCGGAAGGATTCTGATTCAAATCTACTCACCTATGATTCCGGTTCGTAGATTAAACGAAAATATGTACTTGACTTACCGTCAACGACCAAGAAAGATCTCCGAGTATACTTAGTAAGTGCTAATAACGGAATAAGAAATCAAAATCATCGATAATTCTGTGATTAAACAAACACCTTCTGAACAAGAAACACATAATTAATCAACACAAACACACGAAGCACCGGTTCATACGCTACGATGGAAATAAGGTAAACACATTCAAATAAAACTAGCGAACATGAAGAATCATTCCATGGAGTAACTAATTACTGGCATTTCGGCGAATTTTGAAATTTTAAACGAAAAAGGGATATCAATGACGGAATTGAACATTCGCCAATTGGCGACAGAACAGATCTGGAGACGCCGACGAGTATCGATGATCACTCAAAATGAAACGAAGTTCGTTCTCTCAGAAATTATTATAATTCGCGGTGGATGATTTCCACCATTTCATTATGCATCGTTTTAATAATATTGATTCATTTAAAGCATCGAATCCGAATAATACCAACGGGTTCGTCTAATATATCAACGAAGTACTTGTTGCATTGGTTTAAGAGTTTGAATTAAGGTATTACCTGAAGCGGATGCCGAAAAGAATACAATCAAATGTTATATAATCGCGCCGAAGTCTCGTAATTAATAAAAATAAAAACCGAAATGATTAATTACGATTTAATAATTCACCGAATTCGAAATAACGACCATAATTTCAAACAACAAACAACAAACACAAAAATTACAAACATGGCGTAATCAGTGTTGCCATTTTCCGAAACGAAAAATTTCTCTGTGATGTTAATGAAACATTAAACTCCAACTTTATTATTTCGGCGTGACGTTCAAATTTTAAAATAAAATATGAAAATTAAATAAGAATTAAATGAAAATACACGTAAATTCAAGTCAAATAAATATATTCCATAACAAAAAGGAAAAGAAAAGAAATAAGAGACTAGCTTTTTTTGGAACTAAAAGATTTAAAAAAATCATAACAAAACAAACACAACTTAAAATTATATCACGTTGAATTATCTAGAAAATTATCTATTTTGGCAATAAGTATTATTCGTTACAACATCGACTCGCGAATTTGCATGGCGAGGGGGAAAAAAAATACAATGATAAGTAAAATGTAAAAAACAAAAAAAAAAATCACATAACAAAAGCAAAAATCAGTCGTTTAAAAGAACATAGAAATGTAAACCGAAAAAAATTTATACGCGCAACACCGTAGAATAAAACGAACACAAAAACAAAACAGAAATAACTGTGCAAAACTTCTTAAATACTATCTTTCCTTTGGCTACATATCACGATAAAAAATACTAGAAAAAAAGTGTGCTAAATACGTAAAACAGCAAGGCGCGGCTTTTTCAGTGAGATTCGCGGAGGTATTTAATTATCGCACCAAGAATTACTTTTCCAAAACTGAACCATTATTTCAGCACCAATTAAATAACTCCACAAAGCTAAGCTCGTAGCTGTTTGGTAACAATAATTTACAAGTTGAATGGCTTAAATACAACCTTTTGTAATTACAAGCATGGTGGTTGCATTTTTTGTATGGACAGCGTTAAGGCTTAGACAAACGTCATGTGCGATTAAATTATTTCAATGTGCTCGAAAGCTCGAACACATTTCGAAAGGAAAATTTGATAAGTGCATGTCATCGAATTGGTGCCATAAATTATGAAATAAAAAACAAAAAACATATGTAAAATTAATAAAATGATACGTGTTTTGATTATGTCTCGAGTTGAATCCGTCAATATGTTTTATTCTCGATATTACCGGCAATCTCGATACATCGACAAAATAACCGATACAATTCGACGTATTCTTTGATAAGATGTACCTCGATCCCTTCCACACTTTGGAATAAATCCATAGCTTCGGAAATATCCTTCCTTAAATTATCGGCGATCTGTAGAAATGGCGTATTGGTCTCCAACGTACCTCGAATACGTTTCAGTGCCACTGCTAAGTCGCGTTTAAACCTACAGAATCGACAACCGATGACGGATAATCGGCGAGAAAAAGCATTATGATGTTCGCATTCGCAAAATCGGATATCGTACATCGATTGGAGTTGCTCGAACGGTGGCCAGTTTTCTTGGCAAGCTACACAGTTACATTGGAAGGAGTAATTCTTCATTAAATCTCTCCTAACTCGATCAGTTTCGTAGTAGGTGTTCAAATAGCAAATGAATATCTGTAAAATGAACCAAATTCAATAATCTGGTATTTCAGTAGCTAGAATTTTACCGAAATACCGACCTGTTCGCCAGCTCGGATTCTACGTAAACTGAACGTCGACACAGTATCGCCACTTTCGAAACAATATGCGGCGTTGGGAACGCACGAGTGATTGAAGAAATTCGATTCTTGATAACAAGCCAATCCGACATTTTTACGCATAACTGATATTTCTTTTTCATTCGGGCATACGGTATCCGAAACGCAAAACGAATTGCATTTAAAATGTGCCTCCAAATCTATTAATAAATTGGTAACTAAGTATAGAAAATAGTGTTCGTTCGTTGTGCTGCTGCGATATGAGAAAAATTCCGTTTTCTCTTTTAATTTATCCACCAAATCCGAATAACGAGATTGACTATACGCGAATTGCACCGTATTGTACGAATACTTATCGAAAGATAGGAACAAAGTTTGATAATTTTTTGGCAGTGTGTAAGCCAACGTTTGGCTCGATTGGCAGTATGCGGTTTGGTCTCGGCTTTCGCGCCATTTTTCTATTAGCTCGTCTAGTTTTTGACCCTGCAAAAAGAAAAAAAAGTAGAAAACGAACGTTGATTTTACGAAGTTCAGGTGTTCACGAACGTACTTGACTCGATAAAAAGCAAGCTAGTCGCATGATGTACTGGACGTGTTGATCTTCCGGTTCCAAATTGGCGAAATATTCCATGAGAGGACACTCGATACGATGATATTGTTCCATTGCTTTAGCCATACAATGCTTGCTACAGAATAAAGCTTTCGAACAATTATTACAAGGGATCAAGATCCTAGTCCGGAGTAAGCAGCATGAACAGTAATCGTAGACTTCGTTCAAGTATAAATAAGATACGACTGCTTTCTCTTTGATGAGTAGTTCACCTAAAAGTAATTTTTTAAAATTATTTCTGTTTTATTAAACAACGAGTATCAATTTAAGTAACTCACCCATTCTGATATCATTCTTAGCGATAACATGCCTCCCGAAAGTTTTATTTTGGACAATTTCAATGTTATCGGAGACATGAATAACCGAGATATTATACATGCTAAAATTCTTACGATCTTTTCGCCATCTCTGGGCTTTAAACTTATCGTATATTTTATCCTCGGAGTTTTCAATAACATTATAAACATGCGACAAGTATTGATTTAAACGAACACGTAGTAGATTCTTTTCGCTATTTGAATAAGGCAGACGTTTCAAGCTTTTGAATAATTTCTGCAAACAAATTACACCATGTAACTAACACGCAAGAATACATTTTCCAATAGCCAATATAAAAACGCGAATACCTTCTCTGTGCTATCGTTCCATTGGCCCAGAATAAGTAAACATTTTATTTTCCTCTCAAATAACGCTGACACCAGCCAAATTGGACACAAGGGATGTTTCAAAGCTAGGTTGATATTACCTACGCAAGCTTCGTATTCTTTCATTTCTAAAAGCACGGCTGATTTGTTAGCATATGCTATCGGGAGATCAATAGAATTCGACGGAGATACAGCAATACTTCTGTTGTATAGTTTCAAAGCATTGGCTTTATCTGTAAAAAAACACAACGGTAAGTGGACGAAGTGATAAATTAACGATGAATAATATTCGCTCACCATTTACGGTCATCAATTCGGCAGCCAATTCTTGTAATTTTCTTGTGGTCAGTTTACTTTTCACGTGTGATGACAGGTCTGTAGAGATAATATTCCTTTGAAAACGTACTCTAAACGAAGCGATAATTACGGAATGGAAAAACTTACATTTAAAATTATTCAGTTCCTCTGGCTTCTCCATAACTAATCTAAGAAACTACTCTACCAAAGCTACGGAATTTAAACGATGAAAATGATGCGCGTAGTTACATTTTTCAGCAAAAGCTGATCGGTTTTGGTCCTACATTAGAACATGGATATGAATTTTATCACTTGTACATTTTAAATAGCTTAATAATACGAATAAAATTGTACATTTTGAACTTTTTACATAAATTTATGGCAGAAAACTCGTTGAAGTATCAATTTTGATACCATCTTTCAGGGCATTTGCAGTGTAGTATTATTTTGTTTTTATACAAATTGCGTTTTTATTTTGCTTCTTTGACAACACTGTTTATTGTTTATTTTGTAAATCGGTATCTAGCGCTTCTAGCGGAATAAAATTGTACTAAGATAAATAAAATCATTTTACTTGGCGCTGACGGTCATTGTGGAGTGCAAATCGAATGGAAGTTAGAAAATATTAATTAAAATAGATAATTAATCCAAATTAACTATTTTTAAATCAAAGTTTCATTGATTTTTACGAAATGGTATATTTTTCGAACTTCGATAAGTTCTTTTCTCGAGAAGAACCCCTCTTCCATATCCCGACAGGCTACAGGATTACTAAGGTTTACAAAATATTTAGATGATCACTTTTTTGAACAGTAGCTCAAAAGCATTTCACCTCTTTCAATAATGAACACATAAAAGCTTTAAAATATGTATTTGGTGTACAATAGACTTTTATGTATAGAATGCGATATTTCTCAACAGTATATTACTTACTATCGTTTAAAAAGGAAAAAATAAACAATTTCAACGAATCAGTATAAAAATATATAAATTTAAAAATGACCGTAAAAAGTTTTGATGTTGAAATTAAAAATATATCACTTTAAAAAGGTATGTAAAATTGTAAATAATAATTTAACCCTAAAGCAATAAATATAAAAAATATATGATTTTAAAATTAAACAAAAAAATGATTGATTTTTTCGATGAAAAAAAAAACATGAAAAAATACATGCTCGATGACAACACCATCATACTTACGTACGTATAAAACAATTCAACAATTAAATTAAAAAAATTACAAGCTAATTAACAAAAATTTTTCGATGAATTGTTTCCAAGCATGAAAAATGTATAAAATTTCAAAACCAGTCTTACCGCGTGTGAGCGTAATAATTAAGGAAAATTCGTACATTGAAAATTCAAACAATATACATAAATTAAATCGCGTTTACAAAGCATTCCATAAATAAACCGTTTCTAGGTATAGAATAAAATCAAGGATCACGTATCCCATCGTAATAATCTATAAGGATATCATTTTTTTTTCTGAATAAATTAAGCAGCATTTAACAATTAGCACCCATAACTAACACTACGACGTTTGATAACCTTATAAAAAAGAAAAAAAAAACACATTTTGATTATAGGAGATGTAAAAAAAAATAAATAAGATTTTAGCAATTCCCATCTCGTTTCAACTTTCTCATTGACTACATCGTAAATAAAAACACTTGCGAAATAAAAGGGGAAAAACGTAATGTAAAATGCCTAGAAATTTCTCGAATCGTTTTAGTATTCCCATAAAGTAGAAGTTTGAAAATTTGAATCTCCTAAACGGAATGAGCCATTTTTACCAGCCATCAGGTATTCGCCGCTTGGATTAGCTGTTTTGATACAAATTCTGGTCGGTTCGCGTAATTCGATAAAGAAACCTTCCGGTACATCCGAGTCGACGGTTACCGATTCGTTAGAAGAATGCCAATATTTACCGTTTTGACCTGCAAAGAATTTAAAAAAATAATGTCCGAGGTTAATTACAAATGTCATCTTAGTAGAGGTGTTTTTGAAACAAATTTCGCAGCTGGGAATAGCTTCGAAGATGGACGTACCTTTGAAAAATACCACTCCTCGGTCCGATCGTTCGACTTGGATTGTTTCGTAACTTGCTTTATTACATTCCAATTGGAAATTAGCGCCGGCTTTGTAACCGACAAATCCTTGATCGCTTTTTAGTACCAGGATTGGCCTGCGAATGGTAAAATACTCGTTAGTACGTGTAATTTTCTATTCATTATTATTGTATGATGAAATTATAAAAATTGTACGTGGCCCTGAATATGCAGTTAGAATAGAAAATTAAATTATTTTACAACAAAGGTCTTGGTAATATTTCATTTTTAATTTCAAGGGTGAAATTAGACTTTTTCTCATTGAAAACAAAAGATGAATAATGATAACCTGCTAATGCTAAATCTTTAAACTTTTTCAAAAATTGTTAGAAAAATGTAGAAAAAAAGAGGAATTAAAAATTGAAAAATCACACATTCGAAAAATTTTTTTTCAATTTCCTGACTGGAAAGAAATTTTTCTCAATTTTAACGACTCGAAATGCAAAATTTTCCACACAAAAAATAAAAAGAACACCACATTTGCAAATTTTCCAATTCGGAGCTACTTTTTTCGATTGAAAATGCAATTTTGCGAGGGGATAACTGTCCTAAACCCTCTTTTTTGATCCTATCCTTTAATCACTTGTCAAATCTATATAAAGGAATTTTCGGAAAAACCATGAGACACTTCTCCAGCCTCCAGTACAGAAAGAATCAAAATTTTAGGATTTTTTTTGACATGTTTTCCATTCCTTTTGACATTTTTCCAGCTGCTTTGGAAAACATTTTTAAATTTGGGACAAAAAATCAAAATACTGTCATATTTAACACCTTTTTTGACATTTTTTCAACTTCTTTCCAACATAAAAAATCTTTGTCATTTTTCAACATTTTAAAAATATGTATTATTGACACTTTTCAACCTTTTTAGAAATTTTTTTCTAATTTGAGACAGAAAAATCAAAATTTTGCAATTTTTTAAATATGTTTTGACATTTTTGACTCTTTTTTGACAAAAAAAAATCGAACTTTCGTCATTTTCAACATGTTTTACATTTTTTCAAGTTTTTTGGGAAAAATTTTCAAAAACACCGAAAAATTAAAACAATGTCCATTTTTCAACATTTTTGACATTTGTTAAATGTTTTTGTCAGTTTTTTAAATTTTTTGAAAAAAAAATTCTGGGACAAAAACAATCAAATTTTGTTATTTTTTCTTCATTTTTAACATTTCGTTAACTTATTTCCAACAGAAAAAAAATCAAAATTTCTTCAATTTACAGCAATTTTAGAAAAAAGGTTCAAATTTGGGACGAAAAGGCCAAATTTTGTACGTTTAACGTTTTCAACATTTTTCCGTTTTGGAATTTTTTTTTTTTGGAAAGGACCAAAGTTTGTTATTTGTCAACATTTTTTCACATTTTTCGAGCCAAATTGGAAAAATTTTTCAAATTTTAAGGCATAAAAATCAGAGTTCTGTAATTTTTTAAAATAATTTTTGATTTTTTCAACTTTATTCCAACAGAAAAAATCAAAATTTCATCATTATTCAAATCTTTTACCCTTTTTTTTTGGAAAAAATAGAACTGCCATTTTTTCAACAATTTTGAAAAAAACTTTAAACTTTAAAACGGAAAAAAGTTGAAATTTTGTTATTTTTTCAACTTATTTCAAACAGGAAAAATCAACAATTTTTTACTTTTCAACATTTTTGACTCTTCTTCGACAGAAAAAATCAAACTTTCTGTTTCACATTTTTTCAACTTTTTTGAGAAAAATTTTCAAAAGGACCGAAAAATTAAAACAATGTCCATTTTTCAACATTTTTGACACTTGTTAAATGTTTTTGTCAGTTTTTTAAATTTTTTGAAAAAAAATTCTGGGACAAAAACAATCAAATTTTGTCATTTTTTCATCATTTTTGACATTTCGTTAACTTATTTCCGACAGAAAAAAATCAAAATTTCCTCAATTTTCAGCAATTTTGGAAAAAATGTTCAAATTTGGGACAAAAAAGACCAAATTTTGTACGTTCAACTTTTTTAACATTTTTCCGTTTTGGAAAAATTTTTCTTTGGGTGTTTTTTATTTGTCAACATTTTTTCACATTTTTCGAGCTAATTTGGAAATTTTTTTCAAATTTTAAGACATAAAAATCAGAATTTTGTAATTTTTTAAAACATTTTTTAACATTTTTTCAACTTTATTCCAACAGAAAAAATCAAAATTTCGTCATTATTCAAAACTTTTTACTTTTTTTTGAAAAAAATATAACTGCCATTTTTGCAACTATTTCGAAAAAAATTTCAAACTTTAAATTGGAGAAAAGTTGAAATTTTGTTATTTTTTCATCCTATTTCAAACAGGAAAAATCAACAACTTTTCACTTTTCAATATTTTTGACATTTTTTCAACTTTTTTGGGGGGAAAATTTCAAAATTTCGGACAGCAAAATCAAAAGTTTGCAATTTTTTCACATTTTTTGATATTTTTTCAAACTTTTTTGGGGAAACCTTGTGACAGTTCGTTGGCCTCTCTCAATGGACCGATTTTGACCATTCATTTCAAATTGTTGGTCAGCCCCTTTGAAACCTTTTTTGTGTTATAAAGCACCTAAAATAAATAAAAATCGTCTCCATCATCATCTTTTGACGTTTAAATGTGTCATCAAACATAAAGGTTCTAAAATTTTCAAATTTGGGAGTAAAAAAATCAAAATTTTGTAATTTTTTAACATTTTTAAAACTTGTTTGGGAAAATGAACCCTTTGTAAAATTTCGTCACCTCTTCCTAATACCATTTTTGTGAACCTATTTGGACCTTCAACTTCATTTTCAATTTTCTTCACGAAATTCATAAACCAGATTGGAATGGGAGGGCGTCAGATAGGGGAGATTCACCTTTCTTCACCTTGATTTTCTCATTAGTTCGATCACGATTTTCGACTCGCAGATAATCATCTTAAATTCGAGCCCATCACTCTACACCTAATATCTCTCCAAAGCCAAATCCACAATTCGTCCGAACCTCCTTCTACCTCACCAAACAATCGAACCAGTTCACCGACGACATTTCTCGATCAAAATATCAAAAGTCTACCCAGTCATCGTAGATTTCACTCGACGCACGCGACAATCGTCGTTTGGTCGTTCAGGCTCAAACAAGGAAGAAAAAGTGCTCGCTATAAAATACCTCGTTCGTCTCAATTATCTTTCGAGCTCCTTACACGGCAACGTTTACGAGAAGGGCCAAATTAACGTCGCAGAAAAAATTACACCCATTAAAGGGAATAAGTATCTCATCGCGTCGTTCGCGATGAAAAAAAATTCGCAATTAATTGATACGTAATTTACGATCGATCGATTCGAATCGAGTCTGGATAATTACTAAAATACCGGAGCAAGAATAAAAGAAGCGAGAAAATAGTAAATAAACTTCAAAAACACTTTCCATCCATATCGTACCATATACGTGATACTTTAATCTACTCGACTCGCCAGGATTTATCGTATTTAAAACATCACCGACGACAACGAAACAAGGGCAATTCTCCTAAACGATGTCGGCAGTTCTTTTGATTAATTAAAAATATCTACTCGGGTTCACTCGATAATTTTATTTAATTACTTTAGGATCCCGGTAGTCTGCTACCGACGGCTGAGCTGCGTGCGCTATGCTGACAATTTCTATGTACGAAAAATTTTCAAGCAATTAACTCCGGACGAGCGTTCATGTAGGTGATTAAAAAAAGAAGGAAAAAAATGGCCAAATTGAAGACCCGCGAAGAGGTACGAGAAGTGGGGGGAGGGGGTATAAGATAAATCCGCCATTAAAAAAAAATGTACTTATAGTTATAAACGATGCGATGGATGATCGCGATCGTCGTGTCTATATACGAGCAGTATACTAACCTGTTAATTAAATAAAAGAAGTATTTGCACGATTCTTCGACCGTATCGCTATTCGCATATAAATGTCCGGAACGTTTCGTTGCCACATATTTACCATTGTTGGCTCGAAAACAAACCGATCCATCCGGTTGCCAGACCAGATCGAATAAGGCATTTGATGATCTATAAATTAACCAAACCGTATACGCAAATTAAACGATGGTATATGGGGTGTTCGAAGCTGCGATTGGAAAGGAGACAGGTGGTGATAGTACTGGTTGAGAGCAATAGTGATGTTCGTGTGCAAATATAGTCTAGGCTCGAAATTGAAGGAGCTGCGATTCTTCAAAGATTGCAAATTGGAATTTTTTCTTTCATTTTCCCGAAATTTTAAAGCTCAGAATTGAAAGATTTAAAAAATTGAGAAAATTCAAATTTAGCAATTTTTAAAAATAATTTTAATCATTTTGATAGCTCCTGCCATTTTTAAATTAGGCTATTTCATCACATCAATTTAGTTTGTCTTTCTGAGTTCTACAACTCGGCAAAATTTTTCATCTGAGAAGGCTGAAAATGTTTTGAAAAAAAAATGAACGAAAACTAAGCTTTGAAGTATCGTAGCACCTTCACTTTTAGAAGTAGACAACTTTGAAAGAAAAATTCTCAATTTATAAAATTTCTTAAAAAATCCCATCTACACATTCATGTGAAATTATACTTAAAATTTCATGGTGTCACAAAAAATTTCAATCCATAAATTGCAATTTTTGACCCCCCCCCCCCCCCCCCCATATTGACAATCCTTTTGGGTTTGGGTTTTCAGCTCAAAATTACTTTTAAAATGGATTCACGAATTGAAAACCATTCACTTTGATATTCCATTTGAACGTTTTCTGTCAACCTCATCCCCCTATTTTGAGTTCCACTATGGTTTTTTACCCCCATGATTGCTGCTTTTCAAAAAAGAAAAATTGTAGAACGAAATTTCAACGACCATTTACACATTGAAATGAAATCAAATATTTAATTCCCTTCTTCCAATGTTCTAGAAATTGAATTTAAAAACATTCAATTTGATATTCAATTCAAAATTTTACAAAATTTTCTATCAACCCCTTTCTCCCTCTATCTTGAATCCTACTTTGGTTTTTTTGATGAAATAATACCTACATCGAAAAAGTCTCAAAATTTTAACCTCCCTATCTTTATAACCAATTTTTTTTTTGGAGTAATCGATTACAAAAATGTCGAATGAAAATTCAAAAAATATTTGTACTTCTTACTCAGTAAAATATTACAAGTAAATTACATTTTTATGATTATTTTCAATCATATAAAATTTTTAAATAATTTTTTGATCAAATATGAAACTTAAGTTTTGGTCAAAATTGATAATATTTCAATATTATTATTTTCATTTTACACAATTTTTCCATTTTTCCCTTCATTGGGTGCATTTCAGCCAAATTTTACGAAACTTTATTTTTTAGTAAATTTTGGACAAAATTTCATCAGCTTCATTTCAACGAATTTTTATGATTTTTCATGAAATTTTCAATAATTTTCATCAGATTTCAGTGAGTTTTTCAAAAAATTTCACCAACTTTAACGATTTTTAGAGATTTTTCAACAAAGTTTTCAATAATTTCTATCATCAGTTAATTTTGACCCTATTTTAAAAAAGTTCACAAGTTTCTAATTATGTTTTTTAAACGAATTTTCAATAATCCGGCATCGTAACTGATTTCTTCTTAAAAAAAGGAACTTTGGTAACCATTTTTCTTCAAAAAAGTAGCCAACCAAACCCTAATTTTCATGATTTTTGACATAATTATCTTTCGACTTTTTGGACTTGGAAAATTTCAGATTGTAAAAATGGTTCAAACATTGTAAAAATTTTCATAATTATTTAAAATACGATTAAATCGATCAAAAAATCATGAAAATGTGGCGAAATTCACTAAAATTGTCATAGAAATTGGTAAAAATATCGTAATAATGGACACAAAATCATGGAAACAGTCGAAAATCTCAATAAAATTGTTGAAATTTTCACAATAACAATTTGAAATAATTATCAAAAGATTATGAAAATTGTTAAAAAAAATTGTTAAAATTGTAAAAATGTTGACAATACCACGCTAAAAGTATGACAATCCAAAAACTATAAAAACCGTCGAAAATTTCGGAAAAATTCTTAAAATTGTCATAAAAATCGATAAAAGTATCGTAGAAATGGTCACAAAATCATGAAAAGTGTTGTAAATTTCGCACACATTGTTAAAATTTTCCTAAGAATCATTAAAAATACGAAAAAAATGATCAAAAAATCACAAAAATTGTCGAAATTTTCACAAAAATCAGTAAAAAATATTATAATAACGGTTAAAACATCATAAGATCCAGCATCGTATTTACGGGTGGGGGCCAGTGGGTCTGGACCCCCCTTGACGACCGAAACGTTGGAAAAAATGATGAAATTTAAGCATTTAAACGTCATTTTGTGCAAAATTTTTCACCCGAGCGAAGCGAGGGCGCAATATATTCACTTCTTTTAATAAAATCATGGGTATTTTTAAAAATTTCCCATGAATTTTCATTTTTTTTTCGTAAATCCCCCCCCCCTTGATGGCAAGTCTGGCCACGCCACTGATAATATCCGTCAAAAATCTCATAAAAATTGGTAGAATTTTCATTTTTTTTACAATTTTAACAAAAATTCACGAATATTGTAAGATTATTTTTGGAAATTCAATCACTTTTACAACATTTTCAAACGATTTTTAGATAATTTTGAACAAGATTTTCGACGAGTAGTTACTTTTTATGATTTTTTTGACGGAATTTTCGACAATTTTCATGATTTTGTGACAGGTTTTCCCAATATTTTAAATGATTTATATGGAAATATCAATTATTTCAACATTTTCGACCATTCTCATAATTTTTTGACCATTTCCTATGTCCTATTTTTAATGAGTTTTATAAAAATCTCAATAATTTTTACACTTTTTGTCATATTTTTGTGATTTTTTCACCATTTTTACATTTTTATACGGGGTGTCCCAGTTAAGAGTATCCGCCTTCCAACTGGTAAGTAGCCTACCCTTGGAATTGAAGGGGCAAAGTTATACTCATTCGAAATTTTTTTTTTTGAAATCTTGTTCATTATTTTTGATTTGTCATAAAAATTTTACTACAATAGGTAGAGGGTTGCGGTTTGCGCCATTCGAAGGAGCATTCGTTCTAGTTTTTTTTCATGCAAAAGGTTTTTGGGTTAGTTGATCAAAAAACCCCAATAGTTAATAAAATATTCGAAAAAACGCAAAAAAATTTTCAATTTTTTCTCAATTTTATC
>FIZU01027190.1:0-14368 GCA_900064475.1 Pseudococcus longispinus
TGTGCTAGCATAATGCTAAGTGCTACCAGAATGCTACCAAAATGCTCCTGGAATGCTACTAAAATGCTACCATAATGCTACCATAATGCTACAACTAGCATTTTGCTAGCACTTGGGTGGTTCAAAAACAGGCAACATGATGCTAGCATTCTCAATTTTTTTTTGTCGATGGGGGTAAAAGCATATCCTATGCTAAAAGATATCTGGATTTAGAGATCCGGATCTTAAGGATCATTAGATTAAAGATCCTTGAAATCCGAGGATCTGATCTGGATCTAAATATTTTCGGAGTGGATCTGTCCAACACTGGGCACAACCCTGAAGTAAGTTTGACTGCATACTTTGATAGTTTGCAGGCAGAATTTTTTTTGTCGTTATCATTTGAAGACTGTCTCAAAAAGTCGTTTAAGTTGCATACCATATTTTTTGAAGGCAGCATTCTTTCAATTTTCAGCTTTTCTCCATTCTTTTCTTTTTTTCATTCCTTTACATAAATGAGGTTGTCATGTAGTTTGAAGGCAGAATTTTAATTTTTTCAATTTTCCTTTTTTTTTCATCTTTTTTACGTCACTTAAGGTTGCATATCGCGTGTTTCTAAGGAAATTTTTTTCTGAATTTTAATTTTTCTATTTTTTTATGTCAATAAGATTACATATTGTATATTTTGAAGGCAAATAACGGTCGAAGGGTCTAAATGGGGTGCCTTATTGACCACATTGTGGTGACATCTAAATACTGAGAAAATTTCGGCTATAAGTCGAATACAATGATACGACTTGACGAACTGAAAATGTATTAGGTATTCATATAATATTTCTAGCACATACTTGTACTTAAGCATATCGGCTTTGATTTGTCGGTTATTTGAAAATCAAGACATTTATTCGTGTATTATTTGTGTTTAGGGCGTAGGAGACAGAAAAACGAGAAATCACGTAGATACGGTCTTCCGGAAATTAGATTTGAATCAAGACGGAGTTATAACTTTAGAAGAATTTATCGAATCCTGTTTAAAGGTTATTTAAAATAATATCCTTATTGTGTATACATTTTTCACATATTCTATAACAATGGCTCTTCATCGGGAGAAGCAAATTCATGGAAGCAGAAAGTTGCATATCGTATTGAATTTATATTACGTGCGGGTACTTGAACCTTGCGCTTAGATAGCATTACGAAGAATTGAGCAAAAAAACAGGAAAAAATATCCCATACGTCATTGAACAAATAAACTCATTCGTCTCGACGTGTATACTTGAAATACAGTAAAAAAGACTAAAAGAGGAAAACGGATTTTCTCGAGTAAAACGTTTATACGACTAACTGAATTTTTTTCTGTTTTACAGGATGAGCTCATTATCAAGTCAATTCAAGTATTTGATTGGAGACTATGATCTTCGTGTTCCCCTTCCCGAGATGCGATGTGGTCAGTGTTCGGCAGCAATAAGAGCAGCCTTGACAAGGGGAAGGGGAACGTTAAATTTGACCTCGACATTGAATCTCCATGTGATGACGCGTCCTCGTGCACCAGCTACAGTTATTGTTTGCTGCATTCGTGATATTTATGGAAGAATAGAGGATCGGAGATCATTTTGAGGGATATTACGCTCATCGTGTTGTATTTGTATTTTTAATTGTATATAGGTAATATGGTAGTTTTTTTTCGAACGGGTTTGAATTTTTTAGCAAAGAAATGTGAAGTTGGTGGAGAAGTTTTCGATTCGGTTCGATGAGATTTTAAGATATTGAAGGTATTATTGCATTGTTAGTCATTGACGTTGATACGATATGTCAATTAATTATCGTCTGATGTTCAATTCTTATTTCATACTTTATTGTAATTGTTATCGAATCGTTGATCTAAATTACCCATGTGTTCCGTTCGATGCGAATAAGTTTAATAAGAATAATGCTAAATAAGGATAAAGTGGTTGTTGAAATTGGAAATTGTGATCGAAGAAAGAGAAAATGAGTAAATCTGAATTTCAGTAAAATTTTGCAACTGTAAAATAAAGTTTAAAAATTAAAAAATGATTTTTGAATGATCGTAAAAAATTTTGAAATGCAGAAATTTTTCAAATTTGATGTTTCATTCACCGTTTTTTTTTTTTTTTTTTTTTAAAATTTAACCATGAAGTTGATTGAAAATTTTGATTGTTGTGTTGAATAGACCTGACTCCACCTTTTTGGAAATTTTTTCGAATTTCAATCGTGAAATATGGAATTATTACCTATTTGAGTATTTGAAACCCGATGAGAATAAAGTCATTTTGACATTTCTGTTGTATAAAAGAAATTTTAAAAATGATAATCATCAGAAATGTTGATAAATTTTTATCGTTAAAATATTAAAATTGCCTGAAATACTCCGATTATGGAAAAAATTCCAGAAATCTCAGACTATTTTCAGTAAATGTTCTAAATTTTAAAAAATATGAAAAAAAAACTAAAAAATCATGAAACATTTTTGTAATTGTTTAACTTTCCTTTCAATTTTCCAGCTTCACTGCTGAATCCTTAATCTTATAAAAAATCCAATGCAAGGGATGAAAATTCGAATGTATGGTTTTAGTTGACATTGTACATAGTCGAGCCAAGCCATAGTTTAAGTGTTGCTCATTTGTTATTGCAATATTGTTTCAAAAAAATCGAATAAAATGATTTAAAATTATAAGTAATTAGGAAACGTCGTTCCAAATGGTGCTAAGAAAGGGATTTTTTTTCAAAGAGCATTAAATGACTGAAATCCATTTCAAAATGTGAGAAAATAATGTAATATTGGCAAAGAAATGGCTAAGAAATTGTCTCAGTGATTGTTTTGTATAAATATTAATTTATTAAATTCACTCCTGTTAAAAACAGGTTATGTAATCATATACACGTATGTAAACTAGATTGCATAAGTAAGTTTAATTTTTAAAGGCAGTAAAAAAAATTCGACGTCGAGTTATTAAACATCACACAATTTGTGTTTCTGCCCAAAACCCCTATTAATTTATACTAAATGTAAATTATGTACATGTAAATTTTAGATGATAAAATTACCTTTACAGCAATTTTTTTCGGCTGTGTTTATACAATTTAATCGTATGTGTAAGTAATACTCGTCACTAAGAAATATACAATGCTATTTGAGAAGCTTCTTCAATTATTTTTCTAGCTAAATCCACTGTCTAATTTCAGTTAGAAGATTAAGATTCATTTTTATAATGTGATTACACCTATGTTATCTTCTGTCAAGGAATGAACTTTAATTATATTTTAAAACGTCGTCTTATAGATGAATTTCGTAATATTATTACTTATTAATGTGTAGATGAATTCATTTTTGTCGAATTTATTTACCTTATTAATTGCAATATGTATATTTTTAAATCACGTGTAGAGTCTTGGTTTTTTTTTCTTTTTTTTTTCGTTCGTAGACTTACATATTTATCCTACATACGAGTGTTGTTGATTTTATTTTCCATTTTATTCTCCTTATGTGCCATGAATATGATGAAATGTAAAATATATCTTCAATTCGAATATATTGTCGAGTTTTTAATCTTTAATTGTTCCTATTATTTTTTATAAATGTTTGAATATGCTATTGTATTTAAAAAAAAAATTCAATATCTATGTTTTTTTCATAATTATGCCAAATTCGAATTTTATAAAACGTGTGTTTTGCTAAATTATTTAAATTGGGTTATTTTTTTCGAAATTTAAAAAATTAAAACACACGTTTTGTTTTTTTTTTTGAAAAAAAAGTAAAATTGTATCTACATTTGATGTTCCAATTTTTTTTACAAATGTATTGATATTTGCATAATACTATTTTATAAGGAATAAAAGTGAATGTATCTCGAATGGGTACCTAATATTATGTAATTAAGTATATATTAATTTAGTGCACCAGGTGTCCGGTGAGTGATCTGTTGAATTTTAATTTTGAACCATTAAAAAGTAACGTTAGATGAATATGTTGTCTATCTTTAAAATTTATGGGGCAAAAATTGAAACAAATTGAATTGAAACTAATTTTCAACCATGGGAGTGAGTAGAAAATCAAAAAACTGAACATATTCCCGCCTTATAATTTTTTGCCTAATTCCAAAATTGAAGGGGCTTAAAACGTAAGTTGAAATAAAATAATTCTAAAACGAATTTCAATGAAGGTAATGAATAGTACTTTGAAAACTGAAAATTTTTTATTTTGATGACTTTTTGCCTATCACCAAAATTGAAGGGACAAACTAATATTGAAAATAAAAAAAACTTCTGAATTTTTTGGAATATACTTTGCTTCTTCAATTTTGATGGCAGGCAAAAAGTCATCATGACAAAATTTTTTCAGTTTTCGATGTACTTTTCATTACTCCCATTAAAATTTGTTTTGGAATTACTTTGTTTCAACTTACGTTTCTAGTCCCTTCAATTTTGGAATAGGCAAAAAGTTATAAGGAAGGAATATGTTCAGTTTTTGATTTTCTACTCACTCCCATGGTTTAAAATTAGTTTCAATTCAATTATTTTTTGAAAAAGCATTTGTCCCTTGAGTTTTGAAGATAGGCAACATATTTATCCAACGTTTTTTTTTAGTGGTACCATGTTATATCCAAATTTTAAGTTTGGCAGACCACTCATTAGACACCCTGTATAAATGAGAACATCTTTGAAAAAAATTACTAAAAAGTGCCTTTTTTAAATTTGTTAATTCGCTTCATTTTTGGCATTATTTTTCTTTCGCAGATAGAAATACTTGGTGTTTAAGTTTTACCAAGTTTACCTACTTTGTTGTCACTTCTGACTAGTTGAAAACCATGAAAATTTCAAAATATGAATGATAAGAACGTATAAAAAAATAAAATAACGCACGCGTATAAGTTTCGATCAGTTTCGATAAATGAAAGTTGAATGGGGTTTTCTGCTCTCTCTTAGATCTTTGTTATCCGAGCAGAAATAGATAGGTAATCTCTTCCCGTGTCGTTGTCTTTGACTGAGTCATTCTATGGAGTCAGTTAACGTTAAAATAATTGTGCTTATTTTTTACTTCTTTTCGTGATGAAGTATTCCCAGTAAAATATAATTATATTAAAAAATGGCGAATGATTTGCCAGAACTGTTTCCATTCGAGGTAAATTATTTGTGGTCAGAATAATAATTAGATGCTTAATTATTGAAATTCGCATTAGTAGGTATTTATTTTGAAAAATACACCAAGTTGATAAAATTATCGAGTCATTCAAAGATATTTATCGATCCACGTTGAAACTTACATCAGCAAGAGTATGTAAGATCCCCAACCAAACAAATAATATAATCATTCCCGAATGGAGTCTATATAATTTAGAAAGATTAAAATCAACAAAAATGATGAGATATATGCATTAAACCTGGATTTGTTCTCTTTAGGATACCGAATGCGTCATCGAAATCAGGAAAATTTAGAGCAGTGATATACAGTGTTTCAAATGATAAGTCAAAAGGAGAAATTAAATACTATTTGGAAATTTGGTCCGAAGATAGATTAATAGCGACGTTCGATTCAAGTGTTTTGGGTTTACATGGGGATATTTATACAGATTGTAAATTATTATTGGAAATTTACACGTTTGGAATTGGAATCGTAATTTGAGTATCGTGATTGTACTTTTTAGATTGTTTTAGTTCAATTTCTTGGTCTGCTCAAGAAGACAGAGTAATTTACATTGAAGCTGTCTATAGTCCGTGCAATTTATTTATGCCCGTTTTTTTTTAATTTTTCGTCGCGGGTTCTCGCGAGGCAACGAAATCGTTTCGGAAAACTCAGCCGCATAAATAAATTGCACGGACTATAGCTATTTTAGATTAAAATCAAATGAATTTCATATTCATAAAGTCAAGTTTGGTGTCTTTTATTATTCATTAAAAAGCTATAAAAATTTGAATGCAATGCCTTTCATACCTACCTAACATACCTAATTAAGTATTAAGAAACAAATTTTATCAAAAATGAGTCTTTATCCTGTAGGTAGGTTTGTTGAATTTACATATCTATATAACTCGTATATTTGTAAATAGACGCCTCGATGAAAAGACGGAAAGTTCGTAGGTCTATCTGTAAATAAATATAATTACCTATCTAATCTATTTATTATTTTATTTTCTTTCCAATGTTCGTCATAGCAAGATTAATCTGTGTATGAGTTTAATGTTCTGAATTACGATTCAAGTTTCGTAAAACTAGATAAATTGAAAATTATTTGTCGCGAGATATTCTCAGACGTGGGTAATTTCCAAGATTTGTGTTTTTGTAAAGTAGGTATCGTCCTCTTTCCTGAAATGACGGATAATTTACCAGAATTGGATACAAGCGAGGTATAGGTACTTGAATATTATTGCTAAAAGTAATGAAATATGCTTATTAAAATTTATATAGGTACAAGTATATAGATATTACTCATTACATATCTTCCAATTTTCTGATTAAGTCATCTCGTAGAACATTTATAATTATAAACATATTTCAGGTTGACCAAATCATCGAGTCATTCAAAGATGTATATCAATCAACATCAAAACTTACTTCAGCAAGAGTATATAAGATCCCCAATCAACCAAACAATGTAATTGTTTCCGAATGGGTGCAATGCAATTTAGAGAGATTAAAACCAATGAAGATAATCAGATATATGATGTCAGATTCAAAATTGAAATCTTGCGTCGATATTGATACAATTGATGTTTCTCATTGGTATATTAATAAAAACTAGATAGGTATAGGTAACAAAATATATGGTAGAAGTTTATTACACCTGGATTTGTTATGAATTTAGGATACTGAATGCGTCATCAAAATCAGGAAAATTTCGAGCAGTGATACACAGTGCTCCGAATCACAAGTCGAAAGGAGAAATGAAGTACTATTTGGAAATTTGGTCCGAACAGAGATCAATAGCAACGTTCGATTTAACTGCTTTGGATTTACATGGAGCTGTTTATACAGATAGTAATTATTAATAGACTTTCCATAGGTAGGTACTTGAAATTAATATTTTAATTTGAATATTGTGGTGTTGCACTCTGCAGAATATTTTAGTTCGATTTCTTGGTCAGCTCAAGAAGATAGAGTAATTTACATAGCTGAAGAAAAAAAACCAAAGACTTCGCCTTTCTACGAACAAACATCAAATGAATTGTCAAATGATTCGACAGATGTTGGAAGAGTGAGTACCTATTTTATGAAAAATTCATTGCTTATGCATAAAGCTGCCGAATGCCAAAGCAGGCGCAGGACAAATGTTATATCACCCCCCCCCCCCCCCCATTAAAAAACTGGAAACATTTTCAAAATTTATAAATTCTTCCTAAAAAAAAGTTCAGAATCATTTTTCATTTAAAAAAAATATGAAAATTAAACTCTTGCAATCTATTTTGAGAGCATAACTGCTGTGCATCTCAGGCTCTTCATTTCTCGGGATCCTCCAGCAAATCGGGTACCAGAGCAAATTGCCTCACCCTCCATGGGATTGCTTATGCATCCCACAGTATACCTAGTCCTACTCTTATATATTTACCTAATTCCTTAATAAATTAAAGGGAGAACAATTCGTTTACGAAGAAACTTGGGGTAACGCTGTATCCCCAATACGACAACCTGTGATAGTATCATGTGAAGTTGACAAAAAAAGGATTACAATTTTGAAAGGAGTACCTCAAGATATATCGCCAGGTCAAACAATCTGTGACCCAAATGGCAAGGGAGTCGTTGGAGTTGGATTTTTAAACTCACCGAGGAGACTGGGATTATCATTATGCACCAATAGGAAAAATCATCTATTTTATTTATCTTACGAAGGAGAATATTGTAAGAATGTTTGATTAATTTTAAAAAAATACTTACATATTTTTCCAAACGAATATTACATAGGTATCTAATTAGAGGGATTGTTCGAAATAGCTGTTTTAAGCGACGAACAAGCCACCGTCATTTTACCGACATTCAGTCCTGATGGAAAATACATTGTATGGTTCCAAAGGCCACAATCTGGACCTCATCACGGTGCTCATTCCATCATGAGATACGATTGTAATACAAAAATGGTGGGTATATAATTATATGTACGTATATCTATCTATACCAAGTAAGTGATCAAGACATAAAGATGTAATGGTTGCTTACTGCCTCATTTTGAGGGAAGTGGTTTCCATTTTCAAATACTCGTACACTAGTTTTTGAACCGCTGATTTTAGAGAAAAATGACAAGAGGAAAAGTACGAGAAATGAGCTCTCTATATGGTTATCATGCCATATTGTTCACACTAAAAACAATTCATTGACTTTGAAACAATTATCGATTCATGCTTAGGTTACTTCCATCATCGATGTAATCCAAGAGAGCATCTTGACTGAAAATAATAAACCGTTTTATGGTATCTACGGTCGTGGTTTGCCAGGTGAAACAACTGAAACTTCGCGGTTTAGGTGTTGGACCTCCGACAGCAAGTATTTTCTTTTCACCACAGATCAAAAATACCGCGCAAAAACATTTGCTGTAAATATAGGTTCGTTTTATTAGATTTTACCAAATTTATTTTATTTGAATCACGGAGCCTATTTACATATTTTAGTAGGTTCTTCAATTATCAAATGATGTCAACTATTTTACAGAAAATGGAAAAATTTGGGATCTTGATTGTGGAAATGAAGATGAGGATAGTACTAGCAGCGCCTTCCTTTTAGATGTATCTGAGGATGATTATGCTATTTTAAATGTCTCATCGTTTAAGCAATCTTGTGTATTAACATCGTTGCACATTCCTTCACTAATAGCAAGTTATTCAAATGAATCTTTGTTTGTATCTTTAACCAAGCCAGTTACTTTTAAAGATGAATACATAATTTCCAATTTTATTGTTCAAGATGTCAATGAAACTAATGGTAAACACCCTATTGTGTTGACATCATTAGAAAATGCTCACCAATGCCTGGTTTAAAAGTGATGTTTCAATTTGGAAATTCTTTGCTTGCAGAAGATTGTTTTGCTACTTATTACGGTCCTCGAAAAAATGATGCCAATAAATCTACCGCTTTGATAATGTTTCTACACGGAGGCCCTCATTTCAAAGTTATAAACGTCTTTACACCTGAATATAATGTCTTTATCAAATCTGGTAATTATTGCCAATGCTGATCAAAGCACAAATCATTAAACACATGATGATGATATTTATGTCAACATCCGCATATAATTCCAGGTTTTGGAGTGCTCTTTCCCCATTATCATGGTTCCACGGGCATAGGTCAAAAATACGTAGAATCTCTTCCCGGAAATATGGGTTACTTGGAAGTCGAAGATTGTTATAATTCTATGCAGACTGCATTGAAAAAATTCCCATGGCTGGATCCAAATCAAGTTGTAGTACTCGGCGGATCTAGCGGAGGATTTATAATGGCTCAATTGATTTCACGATATCCGGTAAAATAACATTTTTTCAGAAAGATTTAAAATAGGTAATTACTGGATCAGGATTGTATACACATGCCCAGCCTATTTATGTTTTGCAGAATGAAATTAAAAGTGCAGTCATGCGAAATCCTGTCACTGATGTCTACTTAAGATGCTTCTTGTCCGATATGCCTGACTGGTAAATAATACTGAAGTTTACAACTTACTTAAGCAAGTCTCTACTAATATATAAGTAGGTAATTTTCACTTGCTGTATTTTTTTAAAGGACAACAATCCATTTTGGATTCCCTTACAAAGGATTGATGGATATAATCAATAATCCCACCATGTACCAAAAAATGATTGACATATCACCTGTGAGAAATATTAAAAAGGTTACTGCACCCACTTTACTTTTTCTGAGTACAAAAGATTTAAGGGTTCCACTAGCCATTGGATTGGCTTATCATCGCATGTTGAAAGAAAGAAACGTGCCAACCAAGTGAGTATCTTTGAAGCTGAAAAGAATTATTTTATAATTTTTTGTAAGACTGTAAGTACATTTTGGTAATTTTCTAGAGTCTTAATTTATGAAGAACACCACATGTTTGTAAGCGTCCCAACTCTGATGGATTGGGTGATCAATGCGGTGATTTGGTATAAAAGATGTTTTCAGCAAAGATCACAGCCGGGAGAAAGTGAATAATCAGAACCAAAAAAACAAAAGTGAAATTCTTTTTAACAATAATTTTTGAAATCTAATTGGATCATTGCATACTCATATCTTCCAATTTTCTGATAATTTTTTTCAGTTCCACAACTTTTTAATTTTTTGGATCTTTTACTTTATATTATCATTGAAATACGTAAGCAAGGTCAAAACCGATTCGTATCCATATAAATTATCTTATATCTAGTTCTCCTAATTTCAGTTTCAGGTTAAAACTCAGATCACTTTTGACATATGATTTATTAGGCCAATTTTTTTGTATGTACCTAAGTTTATTTCATTGTCAAGTATTTGTACCGTAGGTAGGTTTGATGAACTTATATGAAAAGTTCAATGATAAAAATATTCACGAAATGCAAATAATCCTATCTGTATACCCAAGTAAATAAATAAAAGTAATCTGCTCATCATTCAGTTGTTTTTACAGTCTAATAATTCTGTACACGTGTTTCCATTCTGTATCTACTAATTGCATTTTCATATGACCAAATAAATTTAAATTAATTTTTTATTTCAATCAAGTTATTCTCTGAAGTGAGTGCTTTCCGAGACTTTTGTTTTAGCAAAATACCTATCTAGTTTTTGAAATGACGAATGCATTACCAGAATTGAATACATCCGAGGTGAAATATTTACTGATGATAAAAATAGAAACTGTTTATCAAGTTACATTTAGATATCGATGTAGGTATTCTCGTGGATTATTCATAATTATAAAGATATTTCAGGTTGGCAAAATCATCGAATCATTCAAAGATATATATCAATTAACATTAAAACTTACATCAGCAAGAGTATATAAGATCCCCAACCAACCAAACAATATAATCGTTTCAGAATGGGCGCAATGTAATTTAGAAAGATTGAAATCAATGAAGATAATGAGACACATGATGTCGGATTCAAAATTGAAATCTTGTGTCGATATTGATACAATTGATATTTCGGATTGGTAAGTAAAAAAATATATAGGTAGGTATGGTAACAAAATACATATGAGATAAAAATTCATTACACCTGGATTTGTTCTGAATTTAGGATACTGAATGCGTCATCAAAATCTGGAAAATTTCGAGCAGTGATACACGGTGCTCCGAATCCCAAGTCGAAAGGAGAAATTAAATATTATTTGGAAATTTGGACCCAACAGAGATCAATAGCAACGTTCGATTTAACCGCACTGGATTTACATGGAGATGTTTATAGAGACAGTAAATTATTAGTAGAATTTTTTATAGGTAAGTACTTACATAGAATTAAAATTCTAATTTGAATATCGTGGTGTTGCACCTTGCAGAATATTTTAGTTCAATTTCTTGGTCACTTCAAGAAGACAGAGTAATTTACATAGCCGAACAAAAACAACCAAAGACTTCGCCTTTCTACGAACAAACTTCAATTAATGAATCATCAAATGATTCGAAAAATGTTGAAAGAGTGAGTAATCTGTGAGAAATTTTTATTTATGCATCCAACATTAAGATCAAGTACAAATATACATATTTGCCTACCTTATTCCTCAATAAATCAAAGGGAGAACAATTCGTTTACGAAGAAACTTGGGGTGAAGCCATATCTCCAAAACGACAACCCGTGATAGTATCGTGTGAAGTTGGCAAAAAAACCATCACTATTTTGCAAGGAGTTCCAAAAGATGTATCTCCAGGTCAAACAATTTGCGACCCCAATGGCAAGGGAGTTGTTGGAGTTGGATTTATAAACACACCTAGGAGACTGGGATTAGCATTTTGCACCAATAGGAAAAATCATATATTTTACTTATCTTACGAAGGAGAATATTGTAAGAATACTTACTTGATCAATTTCTAATCATTCTATTCGGTACCTACTAATATTTCCAACCGAATGTCAAATATCTAATTTAAGGAATTGTCTAAAACAGCTGTTTTAAGCGACGAACAAGCAAATGTTATTTCACCGACATTCAGTCCCGATGGAAAATACGTTTTATGGTTCCAAAGGCCACAATCGGGACCTCATCATGGTACTCATGCTATTATGAGATACGATTGTAATCAAAAAATGGTAAATGATATACCTACATGTACAGTGTGTACCTAAAGTAACTATGCACTCACTGTTTTTCCCGCTTGTCAAACGCCTTCAAAAAACTAGTTATGCAACCACATTAATTTCTCAAAAGGAAGTGTGCTGTATCACAGACATGTTCTGGGAGATGGAACACTTCCGTTTGAGAAGTTTTCGTGCTTGCATACCTGCTATTTTTGAAGGCGTTTGACAAGCTGAAGGGTAGTTACTTGAAATAAAATGGAAAGGTGTAGAAGTACAAGAAGGAAAGCTCTCTGCTGGATATTCATGAATTTGATTTTGCTCTAAAATCGAACCAGTGGGTTTAAAGCTTCGGGAATTTGGATCATTAAATTTGTTAATTTGGGAAGAGTAAAAAACTCCTGAATTTTGACATTTATCGATTCATGCTTAGGTTATTTCCATTATCGATGCAATCCAGGAGAGCATCTTGACTGAAAATTATAAACCGTTTTTTGGCGTCTATGGTTATGGTTTCCCTGGTGAAACCGAAACTTCTCGGATGAGATGTTGGACCTCTGACAGCAAATATTTCCTTTTCACCACTGATCAAAAATATTGCGCCAAAACATTTGCA
Source organism: Pseudococcus longispinus (assembly GCA_900064475.1). Classification (NCBI taxonomy): domain Eukaryota; kingdom Metazoa; phylum Arthropoda; class Insecta; order Hemiptera; family Pseudococcidae; genus Pseudococcus; species Pseudococcus longispinus. Next base: position 12,792 of record FIZU01027190.1, read on the forward strand.
GTGAATATAGGTTTGTTTTAGAATTAGATTTTAATCAACTATGCAGGTACATATACCTAAGATTTATTAAGACATTTATTTTAGTAGGTTCATCAAAATACACTACAATTATTTTGCAGAAAACGGAAAAATTTGGGATCTTGAATGTGGAAGTGAAGATGGGGATGGTACTAACAGTGCCTTCCTTTTAGATGTATCTGAGGATGATTATGCTCTTTTAAATGTCACATCGTTTAAGCAATCTTCTGTGTTAACATCGTTGCATATTCCTTCACTGATAGGAAATTATTACAAAGAATCTTTGTTTATATCTGTAACCAGGCCAGCTATTTTTAATGAAGAATACATAATTTCCAATTTTACTGTTCACGATGCCAATGAAACTAATGGTAAACATCGCACATGGTTAAAGTTCCTTTTTATTAAATGCTCACCAATATCTGGTGAAATAATTTCTCATAGAAATTTTCACGTTTAAAAGTCCCATTTAAATTTAGAAATTCTTTACTCGTAGAAGATTGTTTTGCTACTTATTACGGTCCTCAAAAAAATGATGCTAATAAATCCATCCCTTTGATGATGTTTCTACATGGAGGTCCTCATTCCAAAGTTATGAACGTCTTCACACCTGAATTTAATGTCTTTATCGAATCTGGTAATTATTGCTGATTGCTATGCTGATTGAGCACAAATCATCGAACAAATGATATTAATTCTAGGTTTTGGAGTGCTCTTTCCTCATTACCACGGTTCTACTGGAATGGGTCAAAAATATGTAGAATCCCTTCCCGGGAATATGGGTCACTTGGAAGTCGAAGATTGTTATAATTCTATGCAGACTGCGTTAAAAAAATTTCCATGGCTGAATCCAAATCAAGTTGTAGTACTTGGCTTATCTAGTGGAGGATTTATATTGGCTCAATTGATTTCACGATATCCGGTAAAATAACATTTTTAAAAAAAGATTTAAAATATCGGACTAGGAATGTGTAAATGCCTATTCCTCTTTTGTTTGCAGAATGAAATTAAAAGTGCAGTTATGCGAAATCCTGTCACGGATGTTTACTTAAGATGTTTCTTGTCTGATATACCTGACTGGTAAATACTAAAAATGGTACTCATGTTTACAACTTTGGTTACCCTTTTAATTTGAATAATTTTCGCTTGCTGTATTTTTTTTAAAGGACAACTATTCATTTTGGATTCCCTTACAAAGGATTAACAAATATAATCAATAATCCAGCAATATACCAAAAAGTAATCGATATATCACCTGTAAGAAATATCAAAAATGTTACAGCACCCACTTTACTTCTTCTGGGTATAAAATATTTAAGGGTTCCACCAGCCATTGGAGTGGCTTATCACCACATGCTAAAAGAAAGAAACGTTCCAACCAAGTGAGTGTTCATGAATCTGAAAAGAATTAACGTGTAATTATCTGTAGGTAAGCCCACGCAGAAAAATACCCTATGGTACTTACCATATGGTATTTTCGTCAAACTAGTGGTAAACTAGTGGTAAACTAGTGGTAAACTAGTGGTAAACCAGTGTAAACCAGTAGTAGTACCACTAGT
>FIZU01027195.1:0-12775 GCA_900064475.1 Pseudococcus longispinus
GGAGTGAGGAGTGTCGAAATTTTTGGCACTCCAACTCCGCTCCTTACTCCTTTCAAAAATACTTCACTCCGGGAGTAGCCACTCTCACTCCATTGGATACATTGGATTCTACTCCCACTTCTTACTCCACTCCTTTGGGAAAATGCCACTCCACTCCACACTCCACTCCTACTCCACTCTTGCAACACTGCTTTTTTGGGCATGGAAAATTTTTCACTGAAACAAAAACGTAACATTGAAGTAAATGAAACAAACACGCTACGTTTCTGTTTCTGTGATGTGAACATTCCGTTTCTGTTTCAGTTACGTTAACGTTAAGTTTCTGTTATGCGAACGTTCCGTTTCTGTTATGTTAACGTTTCAGTTTCTGTTATGTTAACGTTATGTCTTCAATTCTGTTACGTGAACGTAGAGTTTCTGTTTCAGTTACGTTAACGTTAAGTTTCCGTTTCTGTTATGTGAATTGTGAACGTTACGTTTCCGTTTCTGATATGTTGACGCTACGTTTCTGTTTCAGTTATGTTGAATTTATGTTTCTGTTACGTTAGCGTTACGTTTCTGTTCCAAGTCCATAAAGTTGTGATATTTGAAAGTTTTTGAAATTTTCCAAGTCTAAAAAGTCATTTAATTTCTGGAAGATTTTCCATCTTCAAAAAAGTCTCACAAAATGTCTAAAAGTCATCGTCATTCGTCAATCAATACTCAATAGATAGCCTACGAGGTTGGTTCAGTTTTATATGAAAACCTTTTCTACTTCAATACTCACCTTCGTCCCTCCATGATTTCGGGGGCCGCGAATGGAGGGGAGGTCTTTCGGAAATTCTTGAATACTAGGTCATGGGGGGGGGGGGGGCAGCCTGATCAATGTACTTGAAACTAGAAAAAATACAAATTTTCGATTTCTAACCCTACGCTAGGGTGAAAGGGGGTTTAAAAGTCGGAACCTACAAAAGGCACATCAGGGGCATAAATCAAACCTACGAGAAAATGTCAGCCCCCTAGTCCCATTTGGGGGCCTTGCAGGTTGTTCAATGTGAAAAAATGGCTCCAAAATGCAGTTTTTAGTCCTAAAAAGGGGTGGGAATGACCTAGAAAGCTGAAATTTCACTATGTTGGATATAAGTTGAATCCTCATCGCTGGTGAAAATTTAAAAAAATTTTGTTCCTGAGACTCCCCGCTGGAGCCCTCTAAAAAAAAACCTCACCCCAAATTTTGAGTTTAGGCTCCCCAAACTTCAGATGTGAAATTTCTACATCTAGGAAACTCCACACAGCGATTTTTACTTCATTTGATCCATTGGACTTAGCACTGGATGCCCAAAAGTAGCGACAATATTCCATTTAAATATAGATACTAGTATATAGATATAGAAATCAGTGGCGTACATACATCAACCTTCTTGGTTGAAGCAGATGTTTCTCCTGTTTGGGGCGGGGGTAGGTGTGTGTACAAAAAAAGGTAAAAAAAAAGAAAAGTAAAAGGAGAGAGAAAAGAAGGAAACGAAAAAGAAAGAAAGAAAAAATAATGGCATGAAAGAACATCTGAAATGAAGAATATGAAAAAAATGCAATACAACAAAGGAAATCAGTGTTGGCTTGGCAGGTGGTTGGTCGGTAATCGAGTACAATCACTTCTTTTTTAGTCAAACCTATACCGCGCTCTGAATCAAACGCATATTTAGGGAGCGTGCAAGAGTGGTCTTGAAATTTCCTTGATGGCTGAATTGTTGGAAAAAATAATAAAATTTTCACCTTCTGAATGCATTTATCTGCAAACATTTTTGCCCTCGCTTCGCTCGGGCTCTATACATACATATTTTAATGAAATAATGGTCGGAGAGGAGGAGATTAAGCTGTTTACGAGAAATACTGTAAAATAAAAAGAAAGTTTGTAAAAGAAAGCGGTGCCTATAGGGGTAGGTGGGCGGTATCTATACAAAAATGTATATTGCACTACCTATTTTTATATAGATGTACGCCACTGATGGAAATTGTGACATGGCTTAAATCGTTTTGTTTATACTCCAAATGTCCAGAAATATGATCAAAAGTTGTCCCATCCCCTATTTCTAAATCAGGGCTTAACCCAATAGCCGTAAATTTTAAATTAAAAATTCGGCTAAAAATGCTTCTTTTAAAAAGTACGCATTGCTACATAATTGATAATCAGCTATGTTTAGGATAATTATAAATTAAATTAATATGATAGTTTTTTTTTTCATGTCTAACTATATTTCGGTAACTGTAAAATAATAATAAAAAAATGCGAGTAGGTTCGTACATAAATGAAGAATACTTTATGTGAGTATTCAAAAAAATTATTTACATAATTATTTCATAACAAAATTTTCCTAATAATTAAATTAAAAAATAAATATAAGTAAGTACCTATGTAAAAATATAACGATATGTAGCTTTGATTTAAATTTTTTCACGTGATCAGTCGATTAAATTACGCTCAAAAGTTTAGATCTAAATGTATACATTAAGCAATATACGCGTAAAAAAAGCACCGAATTAAGTAAGATGACGATGAGCTTATCGTTAGTAGAATCATGCATACAAATATTCTAACATAGTACTACGCAGGCAATCAAATCGGACTGTGTTTGTAGTATGTAATATACATGTAGTATATCTAAACCTACTATACATATGTTATGGCAGGATTGTAGCCAGCTCATTGTCTTCAGTTTAGGGAGAAACAGGATTGATAGAGGCTAATAACTTTTCTATCGATTTGCCGAAGATATTGACAAAAAATTAATACTAGGTAAATATACTCAGATGTTGCCTGGTGAGTAGTTGCTCATTTGATAAATTTGGATTTTGGATATAACCACGAGTACCGAAAAAAATATATGAATAGATGAACGTGTTAGTTATCTTTGAAATTTGAGGGACAATGTTCTTTTAGAAAAATTATGGATAAAAATATTTTCAATCATGGTAATCAGTCTTAGCGGTTAGCATATAGGTATACTTATTTTTTTGAACACGAGTTGACGAGTGGGTTTTTTTTTGTATGAATCAACATGAAATTTTGGAGAAAGAGGCTTTCAAAAATTGCCAGTAGAGGCGGGCGATGAAGAAGGAGTTTTAAGAGTGGAAACATCCGTATTCTGCATACATAATAAAGAGGTAGGAGTATGTTTGATATCATTTTCATTCAATTCAACCCTCCTGAACTCGAATCCATTATTCCTTTTTCGATTGAAAGCAGAGACGTGGCACAATCGTGAAATTTGTGTCGCAGATAATAGCCAATCTTTGTAAAAATTCATGCGTCTACATGCATAAATTCCTATCTTCTAAGAAGAATGGTTTCCCACAACTGCAGAATATAAAAATAAAAAAATTGTAGAACAAAAAATAAATGAATTTTCAATACTTTACAACTTTCGTTTCAAGTTTTTTTTTATCGTATTATGAATTTTTACGACAACGGAATTTGTTCGGAGACATCAAGGTGCAAAAATTTCCTAATCAGGTGATATGAAAACAAATTTCGAACAAAAGTTATAGAACGTTGAAAATCAGTCATTTCAGCTGATTTTTGAAAATCGAATTTTCAGCTATTAAAATTGACCTGGCGGTTTAGGTACCTAAATTTTTGTCCAAACGATAAGTCTCGTAATAATTGACCAAGTAAGCTGAAATTTTTATGAAATATCGAGTACTGCTGGAGATAGAAACTTATTGAATTCGAAAAAAATTGATGAACGGATTTTTGAGTTATTCATGATTGAAATTTTTAAAAGCTTGTAGCGCCATAAATAAAGCATTTACGTAAAATTTGGAAACTATCTTCAAATTTGGGTTCAGGAGGTTTGAATTATTACGAAGACATGTTTCTTGACCCAATTGATCCCTCCTAAAGGGCTTAAAAAATAAAAAAATTGTGATTTTTCCTGTTTTTACAAAAATTGATAATTCCCTGCGACACAAATTTCATGACTGTAGTCTGCAGTTACCACTTCTCTACATTCAATCGAAAAATCAACGACAGATTCGAGTTTCTTAGGGTCAAATAATGTGAAAATCTTACCAAACGTCTCCCTATCTCTCTCTATGCGCAGAAATAGTGATGTATGCACTGCTAAGAAAAAAACCCCGCTTGCTCGTCCCCTAAGGACAATTTTTAATGACCTTCCTACCTGAAAATTTTTTTTTGGTTCATACTGAAAGAAAAACCACATGCCAACTCGTGTTCAAAAAAAGAAGAATGAAACTTGTAAAAAATAAAATTTGAAGTCGTTACTTAAAATCGTCTTTCACTCCTGCGATTTTAAAGTTAGACAAAATAATCATCATATTGAAATTTGTTTAGTTTGTCAGATACCGCCCATTCCTACGATTGGAAATTTTTTTCAATAAGAGATTTTTCAGTGAACATTTGACCCTAAAATTTTAAAGATGGTCAGTGTGTTTTTTATATTTTTTTTGTATTGGTATTGGCGGCTTATAACCAAATTTTGCTCGTAGGCAACCACTCAACGATTAGATGTTACACATAGATAATTTTGCACAATTCGTGAAATTTCGTGAAATGTCAAACTGAAAACGCTTCTATCATTTGCTCAGTAAACTACAAAAAATCCATGATATTTTAGCTCCAAGTACAAGCTCTTAGCTTTAATTTAAGACAAAATTCAGCCTCTTGCCTCTGTAGAAAAATTGTTGTAACTGTTTTAAATTTAAAGAAGACAATTTAAAACCTTTATGCTGTGAAACTTTTTCTAATCAACGCAGGGGAGTGAAATTTTTTTAAACAGAACTGAAAGCTTGTACTTGGAGCTGAAATATCATGAATTTTTTGTTGTTGACTGAGAAAAATGATAGAATCGTTTTCAGATTGAAATTTCACGAATTGGGCTAAATTTTGCCTAATTCACAATTTAGGTGTAACATATATAATTATGTATGTACCTACATGATTATACGTATTTGTTTTTTTCAGCACATTTCTTTTTTTTTTTTTGTTTAATGTTAGAGATATAAGAATATCTTTTTTTCTCTTATTGTATCTGAAAAATAATATATTTCATAATTTTAGGTATTTTTTCTAGAGCAGGGGCTAAACCACACCTCGCAATTTTTAAAGTTGAAATTTTAATACGTATAAAAGATGTATGTATTATCGAATTGGTTTTCAAATAATTAGATACTCGTTTACCATTAGTATGCCGGACTAACTTGAGTAACTGTAGTCTTATTATCATCCGAAACGGAGCCGTCAGGATTAAGTTTAGTTTTTCTGTAAAACAGTAGGATGCCTACACCGACTAGGGATAACCCTATTAAAATTATTATATATCTTCCGTATTTGACTATTCTGATTGGTCGATATAGTGCATTTCTGACTGTTCTAGCCAATGTATCATTAAGTTCTAGTCCCTATGCATATATAGAAATCCCAAAGAATTAGAATAAATTCAACTTTATAAAATAAAATAGAATAAATTGTACACACCTCGCTAAGCCAAAATATAGGCATGAGAATAGGTTCTGGGGATAGTTCTTTCATTACGGTGATTTTCTTAATTTGCTGAATGAACATATTGAATTGCAATCGCCTATAGCCAGCGACTGGTGTACCAGTTATCTAAAAATTTAAACAGTTGACAAATATTTACGATTATACTATAAAAGTCTGCGAATTGGAGTAGTGTCGTAGGTATAGGTAAGAAGTTTTATTACCGGTTCGAAAGTAGTGTAGATTTTATGACGATCTTCTGATGGATTCATACCTTCTACTCCATTTAAGTAATCGACGTGGCATTCGAAACAGTGAGGTAATGTCAGAATTATCGGAGCTCCTGTAAATTTTCAAACAAATTAGATTAAATTTTTCATCATTTATTTAAACAAACGCGCAAAGCTCACCTGCGCAATTTGTGATATCGTAAGCCCCTTTTTTCAGACACGTGTCATTAGTACGGCAGAAACATTTTAAATCTGGATCGGTAGACATATCTCCTAAATCAGCTGTATAATATAAGCCACGAATACCTTTGAAAACGGTGGGTCCGACGTATTTTGCTGCCAACGACCTGATTTTCATAAACGTTCATTGGCTAAGATACATATTATAGTCTAAGCGGTTAGCTCGAAATAAGCGGGACATACTTCTTTTTTTGTAAGTGAGTTGACATGCGGTTTTTCTTTCAGTAGGAGAAAGTTGCTTAATCGTAAGTACGTACTTGATGGAAAAATCGTCGTTCTGCCCTTAAAATTTCAACAAGTTTGCCCAAAAAGTTTTCAAATTATTAAAGTTCATTTTACAAATGCCAAATTTGTAATATTAGGAAGCCTGTGCACCTAATAGTACGCAGCTACGCACAGGTATTCGCAATAGTAGGTACACACATAGGCGGAACTAGAGGAGGCTATAGGGAGGCTTAGACTACCTGACGAGGAGTTAGACCCCCCCAAGCGAAATTTACAGCACAATAAAATTAATTTATACTTAAATTAGCCCTCTTTGACAACTGAAATGTTGGAAAAAAATGTGAAGTTTCAGCTTAAAAACGTATTTTTTTGTAAAAATTTTCACCTTTGCATCGCTCATGCAGAAGTATAATTCCTTCTTTTAACAAAATAAAAGATGTTTCTTTCAGTTCTACATTAATCACATTTTTTCCTCGAATATTATCCAGTGCTGGATTTCCAATTAGACAAAGTAGGCAATTGCCTACAGCGGAAGATTTTTAAGGCAGAAAAATTTGTAAAAAAAAATTGTTCCGGAACTGAAGCGAATCTGAGAAAACCAGATTGTTATATCGAACCCGGAACGGAACAAAACCCAAACTTGTTTCTTCCGAACCCGAAAGCCAAACTTTGAACCCGATTCTTCCGAACCTGAACGCCGAACCCGGAAAATATGGGTTCGGACCATCATCCCTGGGCGATTTTCTACTTTTTCGAACCTACTGAAAATTTCCGATTTGAATCTAAAATCTTCAAACGTGAGGGAGGAGCTGCCGCTTGCACTCGTTCGGTTCGGCCCTGAATTTAATGTAATTTTTAAAGCGTGATTTTCACATAGGATATGGGTTGAAGGGTTCTCCTTAATTTTTAGAATTCAGCTTTCTCTTAGCATTTCATTTCGATTTTGAATATCTTTACTTTTTTGAGGACGAGAGAAAGTTTCAAATTCAATTTATAATTTTTGAAAGAAAAAGTGTTGATCAACGAGAAAGTTATATTTTGTTTAAAAAATGCTAGTAAGTCGGATCAACACCTGCATAAACTTATAGAAAGAGTAGGACGACTTTTAGTCCAGTAAAATTAGAAAAAATGCCAAAAATTCATTTAAAAAATTGGGAGAGACTGGCAAACCTAAAAGGAGACTCTTCAAGCGGACATATTGGTACATGGATATGTCTTGTCCTTTCCAAGTCCTAAAAAGTTTGACAAAATGTCTGAAAGTTATTTTTCAAGTTGAAAAAATATCTTAATTGTTTGTCTAACTAAATGTATAAAAGTCAGCATTAAATTTTCCAAGTTCAGAAGGTCAGTGGAAATCTGAAAATTTTCCCAAGTCCAAAAAAGTCTGACAAAATGTTTAAAAGTCAATTTCATTAAAAATATAATGTTTTTGTTTGATAACATTCCCAAAAGTCTCTAAAATTTTTTAAAAATCTAAATTGTTTGTGTAACAAAATGTCTATTTCCAAGTTCAAAAAGTCAATGGAAATCTGAAGATTTTTCCAAGTTCAGATGAGTCTGACAAAATGTCTGAAAGTCGGTGTAACAATTGGAATTTTCCAAATCCGAAAAGTCTGTTTGACAAAATATTGGAAAGTTACCTTTATTTCTAAAATTTTCTCAATTCAGAAAGTCTAAATTATTGGTCAGACAAAATGTCAGGTAATATGCAATTTTTGGAACCCCTGCTCTTTTGTTGAATGAGTCTATTCTTCTGCACAAGTGATTTTGATAAGCGGAGCAATTGGACCGGTTTTGAAACACCTACTGTTGGCATGGTAACGAGCCAACGTAGTGGGGGTAGTCCCCTCTCCGATAAAATTGTCTACGTCGAGCCAACACTCCGAATTTGAGTCAGTATGGATTTTGTACTCCTCTGGTAACCATCGGAAGTTTACTCTCATGCTTGCATACATTCCTAAATGGAATTGTAGCGCAGTCCCTCATATCGAACACTTTATCTAATTGTAAGTTCAAGGAGTCGAACACAATGTTATCATAAAGACGCATCTTGGCCACACGAATCATCAGTGGTACAAATCTTTAAAAAAAATAGGGGTACGTACTATTAGGCAACTTTTCCCTATGAACCTAAAGAAAATTTTTGGAAGGGCAGAAAGAGTGAGTTTTAGGAATGGAAACGTCTCTATTTCTATGCATAAAAGTGTAGGGGTATGTTTGATATCATTTCTTTATAATTCGACCCTCCTAAACTCGAATCCGTTTTTAGTTTACTGATTGAAAGTGGAGAAATAGCGCAGTCGTGAAATTTGTGTAGCAGAAAATGATCAATTTTTGTAGAAAAAATCGGTAGCATCACAATTTTCAATTTTTTGAGTCCTGCAGGGTAACCAATTGGGTCAAGAAACTTGTCAATTTGTCCCCGTTATAATTCGAACCTCCCAAACTCGAAATCAAAGTTACTTTCCTGATAAGAAGTAAGGAATTCTTGAAATGTCAAATTTACTCAGTGTAGAATGTTCAATTTTTGTTTAAAATGATATTAAATGACAGTTTCTCATTTTCTAACTCTTATATCTTTAACGAATTGTGGTACAACACCTTTCTGTAACCTATTGCAAACCTCCTGAATTCAATTTCAATGTTAGTTTCCAGAGAGCAAGTGAGGAACCCGTACAATTATCGAATTTGTATGGTGTATAGTGAATAATTTATGCTCAAATTAACAGAATTTTTTCACTTTCAGAAGATCAGCTCTTCCCCACTTCAAAGTAGAAAAAAATTATAGAATAAGAAATAACAGACTTTCAAAGTTCCACTACTTTCCTTTGAAACTTTTCTTTGTATCGTCAATTTAGCAATTTTTTTTTACCCGAGGGTCTTCAGAAAATTTCATTGTATTAAAAAATTATGATGTGATGAAAAACTTGAAACAAAAGTTAAAGAGCATTAAAAATTCATCATTTCTTATTCAACAATTGTTTTCCTATTCTGCAATTTTCTACAAAAATTGACGCTTTTTTGTGACACAAAGTTTGCAAATGCGCTACTTCTCTATTTTCAACCAGAAAACTGATGACTGATTTCGAAATTAGGTAGTTTCCACTCCTGTAAGGGCAATTTTCGATTTCATCTTTTCCATAAATTTTCTTTTGGCTGTTACTAAAAGAAAAACCACATTTCAACTAGTTCTCAAAAAAATAATAAGTACCTGTGCTAACCTGTCAGACTATTAGGTAGTAGGTACCTATTGATAAAAAAAACTAGAGATTGTTTATGTACCTGCATATTTCAGCTCCAAAATTCCAAACATCGACGGGTTCCATAAAAGGTGCAAAAATCGTTGTGTCGGTTCCTTTAATTTCGTTACATTTTGGCCCACTCCAATAGTCCATTTCTGGTTTATTGTTGTATAAGACAACCTGGCCGACATCCTGAATATTAACCATACCTCGTTTCACTGTGAGCGAGTTTGCGTTTGGGGTATTGTTTACCTGAAAGGCGTAGATAGGTAGATAGAAATTCGCGCGAAGGTACGAAATTTGAGATCTACTGTTAAAAAGTGTTATTTTTTGTGTTAAAATTGAGTCTTTGAATGTGCTGTACCGTGCCGAATATGGAAAATTTGAAGTAGTCGTTATCTACAATTTCCAGTCCTGTTGGTTTTTTTCTTATTTCATCGCATACTGTGTTCGCGGCGAACTCTTTTGATTTCGTGCAATTAATCAAGATTCCCTCGAAGAGAAACTCTTTGGCTGTTGTGGTTAGAAAAATACTTTTCGGGCTTCCAAATAAGTGAGGTATTGCTTTATTTATCAGATTTAATGCTCCTGGCTTCGTTTGCAATGTTAACGTGGCGAATGTCTGTGGTATACAAAAATAATACACATGTATTGTAATTGATGAAATTTAATTGAAATAACTAATAAGTAGATATATTTGTAAATGAAAATACTATTGCAAAACTTATGAAGGGCCCAAATTTTCTTCGAAGGACCTCAAAATGTTTTCCTCCCCCGAGAAAAGGTCTAAAACAGTGTTATGAGAATTTCTTGAAGTGTTACTAAATTCAAGATCCAAAGATCGCAACTGGAACAAAGCAACTGAACACTACCTCTCATACCGTGCACGGTGGCGGAAGGAAATTATGCTGGTTTTCTCACTTATGCAGGTGAGAGGATCTGTAATCCATCCTGATTCTGATGTATGTTTGCCTATGCTTTTCAAGATGTTATTGTTGAGTTACAAAAAATTGAAATACCCAAATGGCGTAGAGTTGTAGCGGGATTGGGAATTTGTTCCGCGATAACTGTTTTTGTAGCGGGAATTTCCCGGTACAAAAAATGTTCGGTAAAAAGTAATTTTTATTTACATTTTTCAACGAATTATTACCTATCGTTGCCCTGAAGTAGACATCAACATTGCTCTACTCAACCGTTTCCAACTATGTTTTTTAGCAAAAATTTTCGTCCTCGCTTCGCTCGGGCTTTGATTTTTACAAAAAAGTGTATATTTTTCAAAGATCTGCACAAATTTTGTACCTCAGGTGTCTTGAATCCCCAATCCGACGCCGGAATTGAGTAAAAAAGTGGGCATTTCATTTTTTTGTAACTCAAAAGATCTCGATTTTTCAGGGGAAATAAGCGGTACCCAATTTCGAGGCCGATGTCCTAGGGAGGTGTAGAAACTCAGATTGCACTTTTTCAGATGGTACTACCCAAAAATGGCAAAAAACGTGTTTTTTTTTCAAAAGTGACCCCACTTTGAGTACCCTTAGCTTCGTTTCCCTTTGAGCTAGAGGTCTGAAATTCTCTGTGGTGTACCTCAAACTTAAAATGAACCATTCCCTTGGATTTGGTCAAAATCCAAGGCATGTTTTTTTTTCACTCCACCTTAATCTACGTTCCTACTTATATAATTTATACTTATGATCTTCAAAAAATACTCAGGTAAATATAAAATGTTTTGTACCAAAATAAGCATGTGAGGAATGACCAAAACTTCATTTCCAGTCAACGGTTTAGTATTTTCTTCATCGAAAATAAATGTATTAACCATGTTATACGTAATAGTATCCTCCGCAGCATCATCAACGAAATTAGCTTTCGATTTCCATTCTCTGTAATATAATGCAGGTTGGCACTTGGAGAAAATGGCGGATGGCGGCTAAAGTCTGAATTTTGCTGTTTGCTTTGAATTTTTGTCGGTTTTGTGGGCAAATGCAAAACGCAACAATGTTGGGTATAATAATTGATAATAATGTTTTTTGCATTTTTTTGGTTTTGTTGTTACAAACTTTTAAAGAAAAGTTACATGCACGTTACACAAAACAAAAAAAAACATTGTTATAACATTGTTGTACTTTGCGAATTCGGAACAAACAGCCAAATTCAGGCTCTAGTCGGTATCCGCCATTTTCTCCAAGTGCCCAAGTAGTTAAATATACTAAGGTTCTGAATTGGCGTCGCGTCATGTGAATGAGAAAGGCTGATTGAACACTTTCTACATCTTATACGCATTTTTTTCTTTTATTTATTCACATTTTAAATATTGAAACAATGCTCTAGCTCGAAGATTTAGCAATATATTCGATAATAATTATTGTAATGTAATGTGGTAAAATATTTGTTTTTTTTTCCTACGAATCATATACGTAGAGGTTATCTTACAGATATAACTCAATATTGCTCGTCGTTGTAGAATAGCATTTGAAACGGTTGATGAAATATTACTCAATAAAATACGTCTAACACGGGCCAACATTGTAAATTTAGTCACACCCTAAATCAAATACATTATTTGTAATAATATAGTTTTACTCTATGATTGTTTTAGAATAAACACGAAGGAATCCGAATCGCCGTTGAATGACTATCAATACCGAAGTCTAGAACCATGACCCGAACGTGTTATGTCATATCAAGTTCAAGGTAATATTATCATTGGTTTATCGAAAATTGCTATTTTATTTCTATGTAGTTAACTTGTTACCTGTAAGAATATGGTCCAACTTCCTGAATTTTTGGCTTTTTTCCTACGTGTACATCGTCAGGATTGGTACAGTTGAATATGTATATATCGAAATCCAGAGAAATTGGAAACTCCGCCCAATTTTTCCGATTTTCCGTCCCTTTTTTCAAGTTTTTCGCCTAGAATAAGTATAAACGCATTTTGAAGGGGTTTCATAGTGTACCTAATGTTAGAGTATTCAAATGGAGCGCGGATTAAATTATAATCAGTACCTAATTTTTTTGAAAAAATTGTGAAATATTTTTAAATGTTGAGAAATTGTTTTAAAAATGAGTAATTCGATCCTAAATATGTATACATGTTGGTTGACAGTTTATTATTACCATACCATAAGATGACATTTTTATCTCGAATACCTGACGAACATTCGGCGTTTCCAATTAGCAATGAATTTTTGAAGATTGTTGGTAATTGGAGACATTTGGAAAATGTTTGGATTTTCCTTTTCTATAGGTAAAATACGATATGCCATCAAAAAAGAAATAGTATATTACAATACAAGGGTGGGAAGGGAACTATTACGTGTCGAGCGCGTGTAGCGTTTGCGAGCCGAGCCGTAGGCGAGGTGAGCAAA
>FIZU01027199.1:0-14702 GCA_900064475.1 Pseudococcus longispinus
TTTGATAGGTACATTTCCCATATATGGTTGGATCTGACCACTTCATATATGATTAGATGTACGAAATTTTTTCCCGGGTGATTATTTATTGTAACGCCAGATTGTGATGTAGGCTATTTTTTAAATTTGAAAATTCTTAATCAACTTTTTACCATATCATATGATTTTACAATGGATAATTCCGCGAAAACCCTGACGAAATTCCATTACAGAATTTTCTGACGATGACTTATAGACTTTTTGTCAGACTTCTTTAGACTAAGAAAAATTTTCCGATTTCCATTGACTTTTTGGACTTGAAAATTTCAGAGATGATGTTGACTTTTAGACATTTTGTTAGACAAACCATTTCGACTTTTTGAACTTGGAAAATTTTAGAAATCAGGGTAAGTAATTTTCCGTTCTTTTGTCAGGCAGACTTCTTAGATTTTGAAAATTTCAGATATTACACTGACTCTCAGACTTTTTTGTACTTGGAAAAATTTTCAGAATTAAAATGAATTTTTGGACTTCAAAAATTTAATAAGCAATATCACATTCTATCTTTTATGAATCATGGGTATAGTATGGAAACGGAGGGTGGGGGAACTTCTTATATTTAAACCTCTGATTTTCCCCCACGCTAGATATTTTAATGAAAATTGATTAAATTGTAGTTGATAACTTTTCCCATTATCCAAGTACTCCTTCAACTCTTCAACAAAGATTATTGCAAAAGGTACCTAACAAATCCCCAAAAAATAGATATCCACGATTTTAAAGCATTTCGCTCCAAGGGAAAACTCAGTCTGATATTTCATTGATGCAATACCTCGTATAACTCTTCAGCAAAGACGAGATATTTCCAGCTTGACATGAAAACACCTCAGAATATTCGAAATAAATACAAACAGCCTATGCCAGTCGTGTGGTAAGTAATAACGCACATGCATATTTCCCTTTAACCTACCAACCATCACAATAACAAATCCATTTAAAACAATCACACGTCAAGAGCAATACAAACACGTAAATCTGGCGTATCCGAATGCTCGTATGATAATTAGAAATTCTTCTGAATATTAAATACGAGCCAGTGTAACGCCTCGTAGGGGCCTTCTAATGGTAAATACTCTCTGCAGCAACAACAATAATAACACAATTCGGTAGTACATATAACAATATGAACGTCTGTACCTTTACGTACTTATAAACGTCTCGTTACTCTAATTGTTCGTCATTCTACACCCTAGAAAACAAATAAGCCCGAAGAAGAATGACTAATAAAATTTCACCATTGGAAAGAAAATTTTTCTGCTCGTTTTCTCTAATTCATTTATGAGCTCGTGTTTCCGGTTATTATCTCATAACGAGAAGTTCATACACGAAACAAGTCTCAAGCTTAAAATAAACGTTATATTTTCGTCTCCGGGAACATAAAACTGTGGAAATTTTCCCATTCAATTAAACAAACGCGCGTAGTAGGAATCACTCTGTCGAATATGTAGCAAATTCCGTACAGTAAAATTGATCTCCTCGCTCATTGGCTTATGACGACGATGTTGTGACACCTCGACATTTCCAAAACCAGTTCGAGATGGGAAACTTGGAAGACGAAATTAAACAACGCCGCGCCACGTTTCGGGACATTAAATTAACGACGGTAATTCGTCTTTTTCATTCGTTTATTAAGTTGTAGATTCGTGTAGATTATCGACAATCGATTCGAAAAAAATCTCCCGCAAGTGGTGGGACGGTTAATTCATAAATCGACCAAATAAGTTGTTTTTTGAAAATTAATTCTCAATATCGAATATGTGGGTTTATGATGAAAAATGTACGTGTCCAACCGCACCTTGGTATTTTACACACAGGAGGAGAGAAAAAAACTAGACTATGGGTAAAGCAGGTGTCAGAGAAATAACTTGAGAAAAATTTCACCATATTTTTTCCTCAATTGGCTGGCGATTAAAATAAAAAGAGGGATTGTAAAACGTATACATGCAATTTAGCAGGTAAACGACCATCGTTCCGGTTGATTTAGTCATTAGCTGTCATACAAGTTGTAAAAATTAAACGCTCGATTGATAAGGAGCAGAGGCCAGAGCTGAATAGGTAAGCCTGGTTGCGAATACTGCGTAAATCAGGCTGCTCTCGAATCGACCGTACGTTGCGACGACCAAAAGCGCGTAATAATTTGAATAATCAGATAATACACCGGACAGAGTTTTAAAATTAATTCAAATGGTCGATTTAAGTGGGTTGTTTATATAATTGAACGGTTTGTTAGCGCGTTCAACTTATCAAATTAATGTTTAAATCAGTTTAAAAGGTTTAATCGATATGCATACGTTTTTTTTCCAACTCTTCTCCGCATCGCCCTCCTCTCGTTTTTATTTATTCCGATATAAATGACACCTAAGTCTGGACTTAATGGTTATATAGCTTATAATACTTGTTGTCTTATTTAAAATTCTCTCATTCTCTCAAATGAATCACCAACTACTTGATTTTTTAATGGGGGTAAATCGAATTTCGTTGTTGGAATTTACGTGTACGAGTATTGGTGCATGCATTTTCATACACGTACATCTACATTATGTATGAACAACTACTACGAACCAACGTCGACGAGTAGAGCTACGTACGTGAATTTTTTACAGCTGGTGGCGCTTACCAGTTGAGAAAGAAAGAGGTGAAAAAAATCACACGAAAGAATTTGCGGTCGTACTTGTCAAATTTCAAATCAATTATACCAAGAGACAATCAAATTTTACATTTTTTTGTACCGAAGTTGGCGGTGTTATGAAGGCGAAGCACGTTTTCTAAATGACGTCGCAACTATTCTTCGAGTTATTTCGTATCATCATTCAAATGCCAGCGTTTTTTTCTCCTCGGGGTGCTCAAAACTAGAATTATGTAAATTACTGACAATATCGTGGAAAATGTTCCACCGTGGAGTTATCTTTTGCGATACGGAGAGTTTGAAGTCGTCGCGAATTTTGTAGTTTGGATTTTCGTTTCGCGAACGTATTATTTTTCCACTCGTAAGCAACTTATGTTTGGGGATTTTGCGCCATCTATGTGTGAGAATTTTTACTTTATGGTTATGCGAAATGGTTGTAAAAATGTCACATTGTGGGTAAATTTTAGAGAGAGGAGGGGGGAGGAGAAGAATAAAAAAAATTAACAACAAATGAAATTACGAGCGAACTTCAACATTTCAAAAAAATCAATCAATATTACTATTACCCCAATAAAATTGCCATTTAATACAGTTTCAAGAATCGAGCTTTGAAGTTTTGAACTTTTTTTGTTTCTTTTTTCCTTGAAATTTTGAAAATGTTTTTTCCAAAATCGAAAATGAATTCCTAAAATTTTGAAAATACTCGTATTCCAACAAAGATTGAAAAAAGTTCTGAAATTTCAATAATTTTCTCTCAAAATCTCCCACATTGTTCTTCAAATTGAAAAAAACGTCAAAATTTTGAGAAAGTGATTTTTCTAAACTATGCAAATACTTACTCGGAGACTTCACGAAATTTTGATTTTTTTCCTGTCTATTTTGAAAATTTTTAGACCTTGATGCTTGATGACACATCTACACGTTAAAAGAAACATTTTAAAATGAAATGGCCAAGATCAGTTCAAAAAAAAAGGTCAAAATCATTCCATTAGAAAAGGTTGGCGAACTACAAGATAATTCCCAAACAATTTTTGATTTTTTTGGCTCAAATTCGAAAGTTTTTGGATCTTGAAACTTGATGACCTTGTCAGTTGTCAAAAGAAACATTTTGAAAAGACAGTAGTCAAATTTGGTCAAAGAAGAGAAGCTTGTGAACTATAATTTGAAAAAAAATTCCATGAATATTTAAAAAGTGTAAAATTTTTGATATTTTCTGCCCCGAATTGGAAAAATTGTTTAAAAAAAGTTGGAAAAATTATCAAAAAATGTTGAAAAATGAGAAAATTTTGATTTTTTCTGTCAAAACTAAAAAAAAAAATCTAAAAATGTTTTACAAACGTCAAAAAATGACAAACGTTTTTGAAAAAAAAATGAACACTTGTAAGAAATGTAGAAAAAAATAACGAAATTTCAATTTTTTCTGATCCAAAATTGTAAAATTTTAGAACTTGATGCTTGATGACACATCTATAGACGTCAAAGCAAAAATTTTGAAAAAAAGAGTAAAATCGAACCACTAAAAGAGGTTGAAAAATTGTAGGGGAGCTTCGAAGTTTTTCCAAAAATCGACCAATATTTATGCCCACAGATTTTTCGTGAAATATTTTTAGGAATTTTTACATAGGTAAAAGAAAATATTTTCTTAAAGATTTACAAATATTCGCTAATTTGAAAATGGTCCTTACGAGGAAACCTGTCGTGCGAAATTTCACTAAAAAAACAGTTAGATACATCGCTTTGATAAAATTATAAATCAAGATTGTTAAAATTGGCAGAAAATTCAAAACTTAAAAAAAAGCTTTTAGTAACTCCATATGGATTTTTGGAAAAATTCAAGTGCAGACTTTCAAAAAAAATTTTCTTTCATTTTTTGAGAAAGCATTTTTAAACTTTGCGTAAAATAATAAAAAATTCAGTAGAAAAATGCTTAAAATTTTGAAGTCAAATTCTAATAATTTTTATTAAATATGTTAGAACTTTCAAGTATTGTTTCTCCAAAATCTCACGATTTTTCCAAATTAGCGGCAATTTTTTCACAAAGATTGAAAAAGATTTCTGAAAACGGAAAAAAAAAAATGAAATAGAATTTTGACAGTTCTTTTGGGTATTTTGAAAATTAAGTAAGTAAGTATCAATATTTTTTTACATTTTGTTGTTCTTAGAAAAATTTTTCTGATTCTTTATTAAAGTGATTTTGTCAAATTTCTAACATTTTCTCTCATTTATTTTTTATTTGGTGCAGTTTAAAATTTTTTTACCAAAGTTATAAAAATGTTATCTTGAAAAAAAAAAACTTCAAAATTTTAGGAACTTCTTCAAAATTAAAAAAAATGTGTTCACAACAAGAAAATTTGCTTGAAGTTTTGCAGGTGCTTAGGTACATTCTTCTCGAAATCGTTTAGGCATTTCTTTCTCAACATTTTCGGTACCTATTTTATTGCGAATTTCCAAACTATTTTTTTCAAAATTGTGAAAATTCTACTTTTTGATATTCTCTTGAAATTTTAAATTCTTTTATATTTTTTACATTGTCAAAATTTTCTCATCTCCCTTTTCACTCATATTTTACACGATCATTTTCAAATTTTGAGAAAAAAAATGATCAAAATTTTGAAGATTGAGAACATTTTTTTTTTGAAAAATTAAAGAACTTATTCAAACTGAAAATGATTTTTTCAAATTTTGAACATTTTCTCTCATGATTTTGAATATTTTCTTTGGAACATTGAAAAATTTCTCAGAAAATAATTAAAAAGTTGGCTAAGAAATGTCTGCAGATCTTGAAAAGTTTTTGTTATAAATATTAATAACATTTTCCATTGGTAAAAATGTTTGTTATTCTCAAAAATTTGAAATTTTCTAAAAAAAATTTTATTTTACAATTTTTTAATTAAAACTTTGGATTTTTAAATGGGCGGAGGAGATATTTTTTCGTAAATTCTTTATCATGTCAAGGCATCTCTCATTTAGGTTCCCAAAAAAAACCAATCCAACCCCGATTAAATTTCATCTAAAAATTAATCTTACAAATTTCGTCTCCATTTCTCAGCCCCCCCCCCCCCCCCCCCCCCCCCCCCCATACCACCAATACAAGATTAAAAGAGCATGAAACGTAATCAACCCCCCATAACCAACCGTTCGCAAATTTTTTCACACGCCTTTTTAAAAAACAATTAATTTCCGATTTATGAATTCGTCGCGTATTAAAAAATTGCTCCAGCCTTTATTTTTCGTCTGCGAGTAAATTATACCACCGCGATATTCAATTCGGAGGCACTATGCGCGCTCGCGAGCAGTCACAGTCAGCGCCAGCTTTAAATTAAAAAATTTCTCATTTTAAATCTGGCTTCGTTCGGTTGTTTTATCACCAAAGTACAACCCTTTCGGATGACCGAATAATAATTCATTGTGCTCGTGCTGCAGGACAGGACAGGAGGCAGAATATTTCAACTTTGCGCAATACTTCCTGGTTTAGGTTACTCTTTATACGAATCTAGGTATACTACGAGTATACGACCTAGACAACGAATCTTTTCTCGTGAATTCCAATACGAAACCTTATGTTTGGAACCAGAACCGTTATAAGAATTAGACAATGAGCTAAACTCGTTAATCTGTATATAAGGAAAAGAGAGAGAGAAAAAAATTATTTATCGGACCGCCATCCCATCGCCATAATGCCACCGCAACGTAAATATATTTTAGCCAAAATGAAATACACCTTTGGATTGTTTATTGTACAATAAATATATTAAAAAAGAACAAGAAGGTAAAAAATTTATATAGGAAACTTATTAGCTGGTTTTTCTCCATCGTCGAAGAATTTGTAATAGTTAGAATGCAGTCGCGGATAATTAAAATTTCTTGTATTGTATTTGAAATTTATTACGAGTACCGCATTTGCCACCTACTGTTCGGCACGTTAAACCAGCAGTCTTTGTATTACCCGCAAGTAGCATATTGATGGTGCTTTGCATTATGCATATATAGACATAATTATATGTTTAACGTGAATTAATCACAGGTACGTACGAGTAAATACGCATCCCTGCGTTTGTATATTTTCTTTGCGAGAAGAAAATGCTTCATCGAGGCGGACAAAAATCGTTCAATTTATCCCATCGATGAGTCTGGCACATAGAGTACGTACGTGAAATCGTGTAATTAGAAAAGGTTCTATCGTCGAATCCCTTTTTCTATTATACGTGTTAATTTTATAGCCTTTAAATATTCAATACGTGTAGGCATCCGTCTTACAAGCGTCGGTATGGCATGGCATGGGTAATGTAATGTGTTTTAGTACCTCGAAATAGAAATACGATTAAATTTTAATAAACGTTTCTTCGCTTTATCACACGCTACAACGAATTTGCAATCGGCAATGGCAACGGCGATGGCGTTATTCGTTCACAATATATTTCAATTTGTCTGAATTGATGGTACAGTTAAAGGATACATACGTGTTCGATAAACTCAATATCATTAGCTTAGCCAGGGTTAGGATACTATGTTCTTTTCGTGCCGTATATGCACTTACCTAACTCTACGAGGTACTTTTTTCACACGTATAAATGTAGGTAGCTGGGTAGATATCGTGTAACATTGCTCCGATGAGTTTTTTTCCTTTTCGTGTTTTTATTTTCCGATGCAATTTCACGTCGTCGGTTCAATTTTCCGCGCATACAGATAGAAAATAACAAGACGGTGGTATCAATGGTGCCTAAAATTTGATAGGTAGACGCTCGGTATCGGCGTGCTGTGCCATGCCGCCATCTTCGCCGCGAACCGAATACTACTCATACAATCGTAAATCATAAGTTGCAATTAAGACGAGGATTTGTTAGGTGAAAATGAAAATCTCTGGTAATCTATTTATACTCGTAAATTAACCAAATTAAATTTACGACTATTTTCGCCAAAAACCAACGTACGTACCTGGTACACCTCTAGGTAGGTATACGAATACGTTAACGGCTCGGTGCAGACTGCAGAGCGAAAATACCTAGTCGGTTTGGTGCTTTTTTTTCTTTATATTTTATAACAAAACGCCGGCGAAAAATCACAATAAGCAGAACGCATGAGTTGGTTCTTGATTTATGGTAATTATCGCGTCGTATCTATATGCTTTATGGTGAGAAAAATAAAAATTACGATCGTAATTTTGTTAAATTAATTACCCGAGGTTTTATAAGGTAGGTAAGTATGAGTATACGAAACGCGGTGTTGATGGTTTTAAGGTATTGTGTTAGAAAAAATGGTAAATATATGTAAAAAATTAGCCAATTTTAACATATAAAATGTAGCTAGATACACAGGGTCAGGGTCTATTTGAAAAAAAATTTACAACTGTATAAAATTCTGTGTTAATCTTGTTGCAGTAATTGACGACAAAAGGGAGGAGTCGGAAGATTCGTTATTTCGTTGTCTGTTCATGAAAACTAGATAGGTACCTAATTCTAAACAGTTATGAAAGCGAAATAGGTAAGAACCTGGATGATATATTTATGAAGTGAATTATTTGAGAACGATTTAGTTCATTGAACCAAATCATTTATGAACGCGGCTGGTCACTAATCGAAGAATTAATATTTACCTACACTTCACTTATAATTACAAAATTCGAAGATAATTCATTTAAATTCGAATATTCGATCGAATCATTCGCGAATGGCTTATGTTTAATGAAATCATTCATTCAAATTTGAATATTTCACCAAATTGTTGGCGAATGATTCACGCAAAATTCGAATCTAGAATCAAACTGTTCATGAACGACTCATGTACAATCAAATTATTCGAGAATGATCCCCATGAAGGCAAATTTTTGATGAAATTTTGTTAAATCGTTCATGGATGATTCACGCAAATTCGAATTTTTCACCAAATTGTTTGTAAACAACTCAAGTTTGCTCAGATAATTCATCAATAACTGATTAAAATTTGAATCTTTAAATCAATAGTTCACGAAAGATTCATCCAAAAATCGAGTGATTCACGAACGATTCACTTGAATTGAATAAATTCATCAATGACATACTGGGTAAAAGTTGAAGGTTTGATTCAATCGTTCGTGATTTCGTGAATGTTTCACCCAAAATTCGAATTATTTAAGAAATACTCACTTCAATTTAATTTTTTTATGAAATCGTTCTCAGATGATTCAACGAGCAACGACGTTCTATTCTTTGACCAAATCGTTCGTGAACGAGTCAAGTTGATTGAAAAATTCCCCAATAATTTTCATTCGCGAACGACTGAATCAAAATTTCAAATTTGAGTAAATTATTAGTTAATTTTTTACACAATTATGAATCGTTCTCGAATGATTTGGTTAAAGATTAGAATATGAGTGAATCATCCTTGAAAGATTTCATCAAAAAATTCAATTCAAATGAATCGTTTGTGAATGATGAGACATTTGGGTAAATCATTTACGAACGAATCATTTGAATTGAATTTTTTGAAAAAATCGTTCAATGTTGATTTACTCATATTTAAATCTTTGACCAAACCATTCGTGAAAGACTTGAGTTATTCAAAAAATTCAACAATAATTCACTCAAATTTGAATGATTGACTTAGTCGTTCGGGAATGATTCATCCAAAATCTGAATCATTTACGAACGATTCACTTGTGTGACATTTTTTGATGAATCGTTTTCGAATGATTCACTCAAATATAAATTTTTGACCCAGTCGTTCGGGAATGATTCATCCGAAATCTGAATCATTCACGAACGATTCACTTGTATGACATTTTTTGATGAATCGTTTTCGAATGATTCACTCAAATATAAATTTTTGACCACGTCGTTCGGGAATGATTCATCCAAAATCTGAATCATTCGCGAACGATTCACTTGTATGACATTTTTTGATAAATCGTTTTCGAATGATTCACTCAAATATAAATGTTTGATCTAGTCGTTCGAGAATGATTCAGATTTTGTATGAATCATTCTCGAACGATTCACACGAATGAAATTTTTGATGAGATCGTTCAAGGATGATTTACTCAAATTCGAATCTTTGATCGAATTAATGAATGACTCAAGTTTGTTCAAAAAATTCAGCAATAATTTACTCAAATGTGAATTTTTGAATCGATCGTTCGCGAATGATTCAACCAAAATGAGAATCACTCACATTTGAATTAAAATTTTTGACGAAAATTTCTGTTAACCAAAATGATGAAAAATTCCTGAATCATCCAAAAATTTTTTCAAAAAATGCTCAAATTTTTTTCAGCTTTTTTTGTTGCTCTCGATTGAGTTTGTCTCAAAAATTTGGGGTGTAATTCTAACTAAATTGAGTTTTTCTACAACTTTTTTTCTAATGTACTTGAGCGCTCTCTCATTCAATTTTTTTTTTCAAAAAATTGCAATTTTTCCAAAAAATCTCAGTTTTTTGGCGTTTTTACCATGATTTTTAACCTTTTTTTGAAAACAAAAAAACAAAATCAAAAGTCCTCAACATTCTTCACAAACCTCAAAAACCCCCAATGTTATGGATAAATCCTTAATTGCCATTGTATTAGGCAAAATTGGCACCACAACCTGGTGAAAAAGTTTAGTTACGTTTATGTGACTAAGTAATGATAGATCAAAAGTTTCCAAACAACTCAACTTTGATTAAATAGTTCGCAAACTATTCAATGGTTACTCATTTTTTAAAAAGTGCATTGCCCAAACATTAAAAATCACAAGATTTTTTGTTTGTTTGTTTATTACATTGTCAAATTCGTGCACAGCAATACATTAGAAACCCTTCTGATACCAGTGATGCCTAACAACCTTCATAGACCCATATATCTAATACCTACGCTACGTACCTATAGCGTACATACAAAACTATACCTAAATACTACTCATACCAAGTTAGCAGTAAAATCGACTAAAGCAATAAAATAAATCGTGCAATTTCCGATAAGACATATAAAACGTGTAAAAAGTATACAAAACATAAATATTAAGAAGAAACTCGAACAAAAGTATAGCAAATTCAAAGAGTTGAAAATTTCTATACTTAAAACGAATAGGTACAGGCGTTGTACGTATTGAAGTTGGTAAAATTTCGCACAAAAAGGTGAATAAATTTAGTTCCGGTACGTTTATCTTGCAGTACACGTACACGTAAACGTACCACACGTTCAGGTATAAGAAGGTACCTATACTTGTGTAACAAACGAGTAAAAATATTTATAGCTTTAAAGCTCGTTTGGGAGTTCTCCAAAAGTCGTGTCTATTATCGGTCTATTTAGAAAACATATACGTCCTAAATTACATCTCTCTCCTCCTCTTTTTCAAAAAAAAAAGCTCCTCGATTGTCGAAGAAGCACATCAATTTATGCAGACATGTCTCAGGTTGATTGTTTTTGACTATTTTTTGCATAAATATGTTCGAAAATATGTAAAAAATGTATTTAAATGTCCATTTCTCAGGTTTTTTTTGAGGGGTACCTACGTAGAATTTCACCAGAACCACCTATGCTGATTACCAACTTCGCTAGATTAGAAAACTGTGTCATTCTTAAATTCTCCAAATTCTTCAATTCATCGAGAACACGAGATTATCGTTGGGTTGAAAGAAGACCTTAGTTTCCTCAATTTTTCAAATGAGAAGGTGCTTCAATACAAGATTTTACTAATGAAACGACGCATTTTTTGCAAACAAAAGTTCAGTACGTCAAAAAGCTATTTAAAGAGAAGGAAATAAGATGCCAGCTACTCCAAAGCTGACAATATTGCATTTTGAGCCTGAAAAGTTGGTCCAAGTTGAAAATTTACCTCACATTTTGCTGTAGAAAAAACGAAAAAAAGATTGTATTTTTGACCATTTCACTTTTTCACTTCCCCTCTCTCACCCCATTACTTCACTTCTTTGACAGGCAATTCTTTGCTGAGGTGCTTTTGAAGTCGTACTTTTAATGAGATGTATACAAAGCGTCTGCAATCAAAGGGTCCTTGAAATAGGACTGCAAGACTGAAATTTTAGTGAAATATGGTCCCCGATGTTATTTCATCATCAGGATTTGGTATTTAAGGTAATAAGGTGGGAACTGAAAAGATGCATCATTTGTCTTCAAAACTCGTTTATGATTCATTCAGCGAAACAACGAAGTTGGCTAATTGGCTTTATGAGGGAAGGGGAAAAGAGGTCTAAAAACGAGCATTTCTGATGCATATGGATCTTTTTTGATTTCTCCACTTTGGAACGCAATTTTCTTCAATGAACTGAAAATGCAAAATTTTCCACATTTTCTGGAAAAAAGTCATCATGTATCAGAACAAACGCAATTTGGCCATTATTGGGAGCCAAATGCCCCTTAACCTCTTTCCCCTTTCAGACATGGTTCTGGATCTAATGAAAATGGAATCTGCTGCAGAGATTCGGAATTACCATCCATTCAAAAATCATCAACACTCTGGTGAACTTACAAAACATATTCCACCAATCGACGAATAACCAGCACGAAACAAATAATCAGCAACCCGCGGAGCATTCCGAAGAAGCCTACAAACAGTCTAAAATTATCGATCTCGATACCGGTGCATCTCCATCTCACCAATTTGTGGTACCAGTCGTCATTCGAACGTAGATAAATCTATATTTGGCCAAGTAATCCGACCAGGACGCTGATCGCGATCGCGTACAACTCCTTCGGCTAAACAATCCACAACACAATTGTATCAACGCGAAGAAGCCAGATACCTTGGCACAAAAAGTTCTCAGAATCTCGAAAGGGTTTACTACTACGAAGCCCCGAAGGGTGACAGAACTGCATTTTAATACCACTTCCACATGCGTCAGGTTTGAAAATACACCGCGTGCGCGTAGGTACCTCCGCATACCTACAATCCGAATGGAAACTGCTGATCGGGCGGATGGTTGCACCTATGGTTCGAGAAACGTATCTACGTACGTACGTATACGTAGGTACATACGTTATCCGAACATATTTTTTTTTTTACATCGTCCCAACAGAAAGAACCAATTAATGAATAGTTGGCTGCGAGCAATACACGGTCAAGAAGTTGCGCGGCGCGTTCACGACGGTGCGTGCATCTCGGCGTGGAATTGAACGAAAATTACATGCCATATTGAAAATGTCCCCGGGACAAGCAAGCTGCTCGATTTTAAACAGAGGCAGCGGGTTACTTGGTAAAAGGACTTTTATGCAGATGAATCTTCTCCGCTCATCATCCGCGCGCCACAGCTCGCTGTCCTTCATTCTTCATACCCGCGGCTTTTCACTTAATAATTACCAACTGCCTCTTCGTCGCAAGTTTCCATCCTAGGTACAACGCGCACCGATGCATTCGCGAGCAATTAGCAGCATGCGAATCGTTCCACCGCCAAAAAAAAAACCGCTCTGGATGGATATGGAAAAGTTTTTTAAATGAGTTTTTTCCACCTCGATGTTACCGACCCGAGCTATTGTCTTAAATATCAAATACCTCGCCATACCAAACTGGTTCCAGAGGTCTCAACTTGGTACACGCACCAACAAGGTCGAAATTTATTTCCAATTAATTACCGTATTATGACAGATTAATTTCGCCAATCATCCGAAGCCTACTTTTTCGCCTCCTCTTTGCGGCTGAGCGGCGGTGGCCGGTGGGCCAGCCCGCCGCCTCGAGTATCCACAATTTTTATAGTCTGGTATTTCACCTCAGCACTGTTCGAATGCTCGGTGCTTTTTTTTATTACCTATTCTCGTTAAAGAATTGTGGGAAATTCTGAGAATTAACCGATACTCGAATATCGCCTTCGTAAGCTGTGTATCATATCTGTGTACACACGATACGAATCAACTTTCGTTAATAGGTTTTTCTAAAAAAAAAAATACCGATAATAGGTATTTACGTAATTTCTAGCTGGTCGAATATTATCGTCGGATTGCTCGCCAATTTACCCATATTTAGTACCTTTTTCGACGACATTTTCACCATAAATCGTTTCCTAAAATTGATTTATTTCTCTATATTTTATCCATACGTGTAGTTCAACTCGAAGTTGAAAAAATCAACGAAATTGGTAGATACCGAGGATGAGCTTGTCTTATAATGACCATTGACCAAATTAACCATACAATTCTTCATCGAAGATATTCAATCACAAATCCATCGACTTCTGTTCAGTCTTAACAATGAATTGGTTCACTAGAGATATTTTTGGGTACCTACTTCATCAAATTGAACTCACCACATCAAAGATGCCAACTCCTGCATGAGAAAAAGCCGCAAACCATAAGGTCGGAATTCGATTGATATTTCAAATTTTTTTCTACATCAGTTTAATTAAACGAAATAAATAAAAGATTTTTAGCATTGCTCGTAGCAACCCACAAAGTAACAAAAACCAAACACGAATTGTCTGATCGTAATACTTGTATCTACATAGTTGTAATAGAAAACTTGACATAATGTTACCTACGTTGCCTGAATGTATAAATATCAATCTTTTGTTATACTCGAAACGGTTTCCCAGCATCGAATCATTTAAAATAACACCTCCTTCGGGTATGAAAATTTTTAATAACGTTTCCCACCTTTAGTGTAATAAGTATATAAACAGATGGGCGACGGTGGCTGATACGTTTTATTGTGGAAAATGTTCGTGTCTGGGTAAATAAATAATGTATTTTCGGATTTTAAATATGTATTTACCTACAATTGAGAAGAATTATTCACCGAATGATACGGAATAAAAAATATTTCGTATGTTTGTACTGAATTTCATTTCAAAAACAGTTCTCTACCCCCCTCCCCCGTCCGCCCAAATCTGAGGCGGAGGAGGGGGGCAGCTAAAACTTTGGGAGGAAAATTCACCTCTGAAAAATTATGATTCGAAGTTCAAACATGCACGAGTAGTGGCATGGCGTGACCTTCCAGGATAAAATCATGGAGAGGATTAATGTTCTATTTCAAGGAGGAGAGCTCGTTTTAAAATATAGTTTTTATCCAGTAGATATTAGGAGAATTTTTGACATGGATATGTCTAATGGCTGGGGTCAATCCTAAAAAAGTGTCCATTG
>FIZU01027212.1:9007-35785 GCA_900064475.1 Pseudococcus longispinus
CAAAAAATCGTGAAAGCCGTCGAAAATGTTAAACTTGTTTAAAATTTCATAAAAACCAACAAAAATAACATTGTAAAAATGGTTAAAATAATTTTCATACTCAATCAAAATAGTTTCCAAAATTACTTTTTTTGAAGAATTCGGTCACAATATCTGATTAAAATATTTCTAAATGAGATTGATCATCGAAATAATGATCGATTATCTTGATTCGATTTTTGAAAATTAATACTTGTAATTTTTCAAATGATGTAGTCGGTTTAAAATTCCTTATTCGATCGATTGATTGAATTGGTTTTTGACGATTAGAAGTCTCTTTCGATTTTTCTCCTTAAATACCTTTGAAGTAATCCATTAACCAATCACAATTCATCATTATTGCATGTCGAAATTACGTATGTAGTAGTATTTTAAACACAACTTGAAATTTGTTCATTTTTTTCTATATTATATTCGATTTTATTTCAATTTTCATTTACTAAATTGACAATTTTTCATTATTTTTACAGGTGTAGATTGTGCTGGCAGCGCTGAACATACTCCAGATATCGTACCAATCATCGTCGGATGCGTATTGGCTCTATTGGTGATCGCTGTTTTGGTAGCCTATTTGATCAGTCGCCGAAGATCGCAAACCAGAGGTTATCTTAGTATGTAAGGATGTTGAAAACCTATATAATTGTTTCACGAACGCGAAAAATAACCCCAAACAAAAAAGGCAAAGTTTTCGTCGCGAATATTTCCTTATTACGTGAAAAATTACAATAATTATTATGCGAGTGAAGTTGGAAATTGTACATCCGCATAATACCATCGTATTGTCATTACCTAGGTATCTACCTTCTTTCTTTCTTTAATTTTTTTTTCCTATTTCGTGTACAATATTACAGTAATATTATTACTTCTTTTTGAAAATATTATTGAATATTATTCTTTATGTTTTTCTATCGTGAATTCGTTGGCAAATGTTTACAACTGCATGAGAAATAGAAAAATGAATAATTAGTAGCGCATTTTTTCATTATTTTGTAACGTTTATTTTGTTTATAATTTTTTGCCCCTTGAACTATTTTTCGCTTTTACCAATTTTTTTCTTCGAGTTAGTTTTACGAGATACGGGCCAGAATCCGAAACGCTAGTTATCTTGATATTCCGAACGTAAGCGTAAGGCATAAGGTCAATTTAATTAGGGGTATTTTCGAGTAACCACACGCATGTCTTTTATTTACGTGTAATGTATACTATTTCATTTATTTTGGAAGTTTTTTTTTAATTTTCTAGCGTATTATTATGTTCTATTTATTGATATATTTTTTTCGTATATTAACCCGATAAGGTAGAAGAAACAGCAGTGTCGCGAACGTGCGTACTTATATATTTTTTACTGTCATCTGGATTACTTTAATGGTAATTTTTGAAATAACGAAGGATGGTTGGATTTAATTCGTAAGTATAATCGATTTGAAGGGGAAAATACTGAATTCTAAAGACGACAAGTGATAATTTGTGTGATCTTATCGTAATAATTAAGTTTGTTGCAGTTGTATCATTATTATATGTAACTTATTGTCAATATAATATATTTATTACGTGTAAAATTATGTGTTTGTTTGTTTCAAACGATGATTAGTTTGGTTCAGAATACAAATGTCTTTAACGTGGTATGAGTAATCGATATTTCAGATAATTGTGTTGTAGAATAATGATTATCGATGATTGAGCGGTGTAATAATCAAATCCGTAATTGCATCGGTAGATAAACTAAGAAATATTCGTAGAAACAGCTTTGTAGGTATGGTATCTATTTTCGCAATTAAAATCATATTCGCGTTTAAAAGTATCAGAACTGGTCATGACTTCGTTTAATGACGAATTAACGTATCTTTTGATTGTATTCACGTCTGAAATATCGAGCTTTAGGCAACTTGTTTGACTTCATTTTTAAATTTTCTATGAAAAGTGAATGCTTTCTCAACCTTTGGATTCGGGCTGGTGAGCCTCCTTCAGTGGTGGAAGTACCTGGTTGATAAAATTTACTAAAAATACAATTTTTATCTACATTTCGTACCAATAATCTGATATTCCGACATTTTGTGCCTGAGAAGAAACTGAAAGATGCGTTTTAATAATTTTTTTGTGGATGTGATTTTCATGTTGGGGCTTGAAGGAAATTGAAAAAAAAATTTGAAGCTCAAAATTTCACACAGGAAATTGAATCGGGAGTAACCTTGACAATTTTTTCCAAAAAGTTGTAAAAATGGCAAGAAATCGAAAAAAATTACGAAATTTTGATTTTTTCTGTCCCTAATTTGAAAATTCCTAAACCCTGATGCTGCATTTTTGGACCTCGATACTTGATGCTACACAGCCACACGTCAAATGAAACATTTTGATAAGAAATGGTCAAAATTAATGGTTTTCTTATTTCCAAAAAAGTTGAAAAAAAATGCAAAATTTGAAAAATTCTGGACCTTGATCCTTGATGACACATCTACGAGTCAAAAGAAATATTTTGAAATAAAAATGGTCAAATTCATTCCACTGGGAGAGGCTGACGAACAGTATTAATTATCTTATCTCCAAAAAAGTTCGGAAAATGTCAAAAATGTTTTAAAAAATGACGAAGGTTTGATTATTTCTGACTCAAATTTGAAAATTTTTAGTCTTTGATGCTTGATGGCACATCTACTCGTCAAAAGAAACATTTTGAAAAAAAAATAGTCGAAATCGGTTTATAGGCGAGACTGCCCAGTGCCCAACTAAATGTCTGAAAGTCAGTGTAATCTTTGAAATTTTCCAAATCCAAAATGTCTTGCTGACAAACAAAACGTCAGAAAGAACGTGATTTCTAAAATTTTCCTAGTCCAAAAAGGCAAAACCAACTAATTTGGTCGTTGTGCGTCACAAAAATTGAAAACATGAGAAAATGTTTTAAAAACGCCTTGAGAAGTATGCAACCAAACTTACTTCGGTGCAAGAGTTGCATAATCACGGGTTTAAAAATTCATCCAAAACTCAAGTCTATGCATACTGCATAGTCTATGATTTCTTTGATTTGATATTGACTCGAGTTTTGGATGATTTTTTAAACGTGTGATTATGCAACTCCTACACCGAAGTGAGTTTGGTTGCATATTCTGCAAGGAGTTTTTAAAACATTTTTCATTTTGCAACTAATCAAATGTTTTGCAGACAGAATTTTTACTTTTCCCCCCTGAAAAAACTCACTTTGGAAATTAATACCTCCAACGATTTAAGAACCTCAGCACGCCTCTGCAAATTCCTCTGCCTTAACGTTGTTTGCTTGTTTTACAATTTAAAAAAGTAGCTCATTTAATTCTTATAAATGGGCAAATTTGTGTTTCAGTTCCGTCTGCCCTCTTTAGACTCAGGATCCAGTAGCCGAGGAAGATCTCATCGCAATAAGATTAAATCATTTAATCAACAAAAATGGCGAACATTTGATATCATTTTAAAAAAATTACAACTTGAACAACGAAAATGTTGAAAATTTCTGTTCACTGGATGTTCTCACAATAGCTCACAGTAAGTAATCAATTTACATGACTTGATTACAATTAAAATGAAAAATAGTCAACATTTGTAACAAATGAAACATTTGTACGTTTACCAACGAAAATTTATACAAAAATATGTTGGTAGGTAAGGTACGTAGCTACATAACATATACAGTTGTTTTTCTTTAAAATATCGATATTGTTTTGTCAATATTTTCTACGATAAGGAATTATTATCTATAACATCTTTTTTCGATTCATTTATTTGAATCGATGGTTCCGCATCTAAAGGTTCTAAGTCTGCTAAAGCTGTATGCTGTTGCAATAGCGTAATATACTGGTCTTCCTTTTGATTAAATTTATCATCGTATTCTGGTCCCAATCCCCACAACATTTCAATATCATACTTCTCACGACAATCTTTAGTTTGGAAATGTAAAGCAATATTTCCTGTAAAATTAAGTGTTTGAATTAAGAAGTGAAATTATATGGTTTGTATGTAATAAGAATGAGTACTTACCTAAATCTATGGCCATCCAGTCATTAGCCTTTTTACCTTCTACGATAGGAAAATAATCGTGCTCTGATTTTTTCTTTTTGTATAGCCTTTTTATAAATTCAGCCATAGCGGTCATGTGTTTCAAAGATTTTCCAGATACGATTACCATATAATCTACGTAATGGTGTTCTGGTGGTACAGATACAACGCAAATATTCGATGCTTTTTCTTTACGCAATACATCCACCAATTCATCAATTTCAAATACTCCGTTAATACCTCCTAAAATGCATAAAATTCTGTTATAAACGATTGCTGAATTAAGGAAAATGTTTAAAAAGTATGATTATTACTTTCGAGATTCATTCCGATGAATTCATCCGGTTTTTCTTCTTCTTGTTCGAATAACTCGGGATTTTCTAATCGCAGCTGTCTCTCTTCGTCGATATCCAAAATTACAGGAGAGTCGAAATCAGCAAAAACTTTATATTTACCGATACCCGCTTGAAGTTTGTTCGTTTCAGCAGCCTCATTGTTATCTGATTTTTCTGAAGAGGAACTATATTTTCTCAGGTTTAGAAGACTGGGAATTTTTCGCGATACATTTCTACTGCTGAATATGTTTGTCGAGCTGCAGGAGTCGAGTATTGGTTCACTTGTTTGTCTATGTATTGATCTACAAACGTTGTGGAATAATAAAGCGGTTCTTTTTCGTAACATCGTTACAAATTTTGAATTGAATTTACCGAAAATCTATCGCATGTTATTTGTAAAAAATGGGAAAAGTTCGAGTGTTTTACTGATAACAAAAACCGCATGTGATAAGCGGAAGAGATGTAGCGCCCTCAAGCGGTTTTCTGCGGTGCGAGTAATTAAATTAAATGATTTCGTTTTGATAGTTTTGATCTTTTGAAGAACGGAAATAAATACAGAAAAAGATGAAGAAATTACGATATAACGAGAAAAAGAATTAAAAAAAGTATTCATTCGTTTCATTTCAATAATGATAATTTCACCGTAAAGTAAACTAATCAAATTTCAATAAGTATCAAAGTCCCGAAACTAAAAAATTTAAACCCTTCATCGTGAATAAGTTATGCAAATTGAGACAAAGAAATTAGCTTATACTTTGCTTTATTACAATACATTTATAATAACAGAATACAACAATTTTTACAAAACATAAATTATGAAAGGATTGCAATGAAAAAAAGTGTGAAATGAGTTGTTACATTCACAAAATCACACGATGGAACTTATTGAATACAGATGTCATTTTTCGAGAGGGAATGTTTTTATAGGTCTCAACTTTCACTTGCAACTTTCTGCGAAGTTAGAATTTCCTTTCGAGTGTCCTCAAAAGCGTTATACGATTTCAACATGTCTAATATGAATTTTGCCTCTTCATTATTATTTTCGGCATCTTTTTCGAGCGATTCTAGGTTATACAGAATATGCTTATTTTCCAACTCAGTTAATCTCTTTTTAGCATTTTTGTATCGCGATTCCATCAGTCGTACTTTCTTTCTTAATTTGTTTTTAACCAACTTTGTATTAGACACGCCGGTATATTTGATTTTAGTGTTTGTTCCACGACTGACTACGTAAACTTGTCGACTCATATCCGGAGTATCGGCGACAGATTCATAATCCATTGATGAAGTTGCTTCAGTTCTAGATGTAGTACTACAATTCGAAATACTTCCATTATTCGCATCATCCGTAACTTCTACCGGTTCATAAATAACCTCTTGAAAGTAATTAATCGGATCCAATAATTCTTCATCGTATTCGACCTGTACCTGTGGGTCTTCGTGAATCAAATCGTTGGGATCTTCGACGCTTACAATATTACGAGCTGTTTGACACACCCGTTTGAAAAATTGACGGGGTAAATCAGTCGAGTAATTACTAAATACAGAAGGTACTGCGTTCGAGGTTAACCGACAGACATTAGGGTGAACTACGATGTCTTCGGGGAGGAAATGTCGAGCACATACATAACTATGATCGCCTAGACAACTGGATATTTCCATCTCCAATTCCATACCTGAAAGAAGTTCTTTGCTTAGATTTGAATAAAAAAAAATGTAAAAGAGAGTACAGCATTGTTCTTACGTCTGTTTTCCAACGCGTATAAATCCTCCAGCGATGATTTTTCTTCATTTCTGAGAGCTAGAATAATCAAAGCAATTATAAGTAAATGATACTCAGTTAAAAGAAGTATGAAAATGAGATATCAACTTACTCGCTTCAACTATTGCAGAAATCCATTGATTACGTCTCTTGAGATCGCTAGGAAATTCAAAGGTTTTCAAAGTAGTAGTCGATTTTTTCGTTTGACACATCGGTACGGCGCATATAAGATAACCACTTTTCGTTCTTTTATGGTTGTAATACTTTCCCATTTCGTCAAATTTTGCAGCACAGTCAAAGGAACTTTACAGTAAGGTCAAAAATATGTTCAGATTGCGAAAAACATGACCGTATCAGCCGATACTGAAACATGCAATCAGTGCTGGATTAGTTCTCTAAATGGTATCGATTTCAAAATTAAATTAGTCGTGTGAAATTGAACTCACAATTAAAAGCTAAGATCACAGAATGCACAGATTTTACAAGTGTTCAAACTTTAATAACTTCAAGTTTCACTCTCAAAAATTCGAAATTTAAGTTCGCGAGGAAAATGAAAATGATAAAAAACCAAAATAATGCAAAAATGAAGGCACTGCCGTTGTTTTTTTAAGGAACTGTAATGGCGAAGTTGAGCTTTCTGACTGGCGGGAGAAATTTGACCAAAATTCAAACTGTACCAGTTTTTGAAAATTAGAATTTTCGAAAATTTAGGTACTTCAAGTCTAAATAATGACTATAAAATAATATTAAAAAACGTAATATTCTATTCCTCATTTTAAAAAAATAACAATGCATAAATGAAGGTGTAAAAATTGAAATAAAAACGAAACTTTGAAACTTTTCAAGTTTCAGCGAAATTGACGAAGTACGAAAGCGGTTGCATAAAAAAATAACACTTTACGCGGGAAATTCTTATCATTATGAATTAACAAAACTTGATTTGCCAAATTTGGCAGTCGGTAGTTGAATCAAACTCGAACAAAGCTTTTAATATTGAGATATTCGTGCTTTTATTAATGTAAAAATTGTTTAAAAATGGACCCCAAATGTCAAAATTCAATTCTAGAACCACCCCTCGATTTCTCGTTTCCTTTTCCGCCGTACAGCATACAGAAAGAATTCATGAATACGCTTTACGAAGTGCTAGAAAAAGGACAATGTGGAATTTTTGAAAGTCCTACAGGAACTGTAAGTTGTTGATTTTTTCCTACTTTTATCAGAATACTTTAATGTTCATTTTGCTGATTTCAGGGTAAATCCTTAAGTATTATTTGCGGAGCTCTGCGCTGGCTTTGCGATCATGACACGAGGAACAAAGAAGATTTAAAAACGAGTATCGAAATACTGGAGAAAGAACTGTCTAAATTTGATTCTGGTGCTGAAGATGATTGGTTAACGACGCAGTCAAAACAAGCAGAAGTCAGTCGTAATAAAACTGATCTACAAATGAAACTAAAAAATATTGAAGACAACGAGCAATTGATTCAAAAAATCAAAGATGATTTTGAAAATGCAAGTATCTTTGAGGCATAACCTAATTGTTGTCCAAATATTTATCTAATATTTTCCCTAATTCAGGAACGCATACTAAAAGATAAAAAGGTGCCTAATATAACGCGTAAATTTGCTCCTTCATCACTAGAAGATAATGATAAAGATGATATCGATATGTTACTGGAAGAAGTACAAACTGAAGACGTTGATAAAAGTGATTCTGAGGATGAAGCGGAAAATGAATTTGAAACAACCAAAGTAAAATCAACATTGTACTAATCGCTTATCTGCAGATATTCAATTTGATAATTTAATGTTTGCAGATATATTTTTGTAGCCGGACTCACTCGCAGCTGTCTCAATTTATCGGTGAAATAAAAAAGACGTCTTATAAAGATAACATTCGAGTGGTACCTTTGGCTTCCAGACAAACATTATGCATCAACCCCGATGTGAAAAAACTCAGAACGATTTCGTTAATTAACGAAAGGTATCAAGTATTGATTGATGGATTATCTTTTTAAAAAAGTGTTTTATTCATATTTTTGAAATTTAATTCAGATGCTTGGAGTTACAAAAAAATAAAACCGCCAAATCGACTAAAACCGGACCATCGAAACAAGTCATCAAGAAAAAGAAATGTTCTCACAGTTGCCCTTACAATAATAAAACCTCAGTGAACCAGTTAAGCGAACAAATTACCATCGAGGTGAAAGATGTCGAAGAATTGGTGCATTTGGGTGAAGAAAAAACAGCTTGTCCTTATTATGCTGCTAGAGCTGCTGTTAGATTATCTCAGGTATCAAAAATTATGCTCAAAATATTTCCTTAAATCGTCTCATTCTATTTGAGTATCTTCTGCGCAGCTTATTGTGGTACCTTATAACACACTGTTGCATAAATCGACGCGATTAGCTTCAAAAATAAAATTAAAGGATAATATTGTCATCGTAGATGAAGCTCATAATTTATTGGATGCTATTGGTAATATGCACAGCTCCTCGGTTACCGGTAGTCAGGTCAGTGATTTAAAAGTACAAATTAATCAACATCTTAGTACTTTTTTCTAATTTCTGAATGATTCTTATTTTCTATTTTTTACAGCTTTGTTTATGTCATAATCAGCTAACTCAGTATAAAAATAAATACGAGAAATTATTCAGCGCTTGCAATTTGCTGTATTTGAATCAATTAATTTACGTAATCAGTCAACTGATATCGATTATTGGTAAGTAACTCCGAGCTTTTTTCTTACATTTTTAGACTGCTTTAATTTTCAAAAAAAATTATTACAGGAGGCAAAGGCGGTTGTAACCCTGCTGAAAGTAGTGGAAAAGCAATTGACACCAAAATATATACCTTGGCGGAATTCGTTCATGTCGTTGAAATAGATAATTACAATTTGTTCAAACTGTTGAATTTTTGTCAAAAGAGCAAAAT
Organism: Pseudococcus longispinus; assembly: GCA_900064475.1. Lineage (NCBI taxonomy): Eukaryota > Metazoa > Arthropoda > Insecta > Hemiptera > Pseudococcidae > Pseudococcus > Pseudococcus longispinus. The sequence goes on from FIZU01027212.1 coordinate 18,095, forward strand.
TACCCATAAGGTAATTTTTTTCAACTTTTTGTTAATTTTACGATGAAGTAATAATTTTTGTCTCTTTTTAGCTTCAAGGATTTACAGAGAAGTATCAAAACATTATTACTCCTGTTGTAAAACAAGAAACAGGATTGAAGGCATTTTTAAAAAATATTTCAACTAAGAATAATCAACCTACAGGTATTGATAATTTTTGTCAATCAATTTATACTTTGAATTTAACGAAATTTTTTATATTTTTAGAAGTTGCTGCTGTTCCTGCCGTTCAAACCACTTCCGAATCAAATAATCCAATTTTAATAGTATTATCTTTCATTGAATCGTTGACTAATCATTGCGAAGATGGTAGGATCATATGTACTCGTCAAGCAACCGTTGGTAGAGGTTCATTGAAATTTCTACTCCTCAATCCTGCCGCTCATTTCGAAGATATTGTAAAAGAAGCGAGGTATTTTTTTTTCCTTTTCGAAATCAATCATTTGCTACTTGAAAACTATCACTATATAAATTTCATTCCACAGATCAGTAATAGTTGCCGGTGGAACGATGCAGCCCATTTCTGAATTCAGAGATCAGTTATTTAAAAATGCTGGTGCTGAGGCATCTCGAATCGTCGATTTTGCTTGCGGTCATGTTATACAACCTGAAAATATATTGCCTATAATTGTTTGCAGTGGATCATCAGGGAAGCAGTTGGATTTCTCTTATCAAGCCAGAGATACCTTGATCATGGTAAATCAAAATTAATTTTTTCCACCATGGAAATCTGATTCATGTTGATTAAAAATCTAACTACAGAAAAATGAAATTGGTCGGATTCTGGATAACGTATGTAACGTTGTACCTGCCGGAATAGTTTGTTTTTTCCCTTCTTATGACTACGAACAAACCATTTATACACATTTGGAAAAATCTGGAATTATTGAGAAACTTTCCAAAAAGAAAAAAGTAAGTCATTTTTATTTTCGTTTCATTTAATCGATTCAGTCGACTTAAATTGCATTGTTTTTTTTGTAGATATTCAGAGAACCTAAAAAAACTAGCGAAGTTGACAGTGTTCTTGCTGAGTATGCAAAAGTCATCCAATCCGATAAAGAGAATCGTGATAAGAAACCGAATGGTTGTTTATTATTCAGCGTAATTGGTACGTTGAATCAAATGAAAGTTTTCAGGAATTTGAATAAAAGTAATTAATAAATTATGCATTTTATTCTAGGTGGAAAATTAAGCGAAGGATTAAACTTCAGCGATGATCTTGGACGCTGCGTTATTGTCGTTGGCCTTCCGTATCCAAATATTAAGTCAGCTGAACTTCAAGAAAAAATGAGCTTTTTAGATAAAACCGCTGTAAATATTTTCTCCAATTCATTTCGAAATTTTTAAATTTTATTCTGTACTAAAACTTGTCCAAAAAACAGGGACCAGGAAGTGGGCAAATGCATTACGAAAATCTATGTATGAAAGCTGTTAACCAATCCATTGGTCGAGCTGTCCGTCACAAAGATGACTACGCCACTGTTCTTCTGCTTGATAATAGATACTCTCGTACCCATATTCAAGCAGCTTTACCTAATTGGATGAAGCCTTCTTTACAAACTTGTGAAAAATTTGGCCCAGCGTTCGGTGCAGTTACTAAGGTGAGGTTTTACTATTATGTTTGTTTTTCAATTCTACATACATATTAAATTCATCATTTTTTTTACAGTTTTTTAAATCCAAGAAAGAAAATTCGTGAAATCGACGAGTAAAACCTGAAAAGGACATGGATTTCGTTGAGTGGTAAATTGCCAACAGTTTTTATTTAATGGGCTTAGCTTTCCAATATTAATATTGTTCCTCATATTTCTTTCCTTGTATATTCAGATCTCATCAACTATTCATTTCGTTGAAAACATAAAAGAACAACTTTAGTTTCAATCATCGTCATCATTAGCACAAAAATCATCAGAAATTTCCGGCACGCCTAAATTGAATAGTTTACAATTCTTCAAGAAATATCTACTCCTTATGTTCGTCATCAAAAGGAGATATTCTGCGTCATTTTCTTCGTTATTTATACTAGCCTAAAAAATATTTCCATGAATTTTACATTTAGAAATAAGCTAATTGGTACCTGTGTAATAATTGATTACCATAAAACATCCGTGTAAAAAAGAACAGTGCCATCTTTTATTTTTATCCCTTATATCGCGTATTAAATTTTTCAAATCGTTGACCCATTCGAATAATATATTGAATGGAACCGGTATTACTAAAAGACCATCCATGTGAGCCAAAAATACCTATGAAATTGTCATTATTTATACAATAAACCATTTAAAATTTATTAAACGAGCGAATCATCTTACTTCAGTTTTACCGTAAGACCATTCATTCAAATTATTATCAAGCACCCCTTGAAATGTATTCGTTAAACTGGCAATGAGCATGTTTATTACGACAATTATCATCGTAAATGAAAATACTGAAGAAAATAATTCATTATCTCACATTACTACAGATACCTATTTACCTACCAATTCTTCGTTTGATTAAAAAAATTACCAGTAAACATGAAATATCCAGTGGCTTGTGTGATGTGATGTTTATTTCCATTATTAATGATCACTGCTCCAGACGATAACTCTGATAAACCAAACAGTGACCAATATAAAGTAACTATTGATGACCAAAATGAGGTAAAAGCATCGTTTTGTTTTGAAACTTCTTCACTTCCGGGTTCTTTGTACGTATGTCCTTCGTAATACGAGTATAAGTTATTCACACCTGCGAAAATAAATCGACCAATAAGTAAAATTAAAAAATCCACTTTACATACATTATTCGAATTCAACTTACCAATGCCAAACGCTAGTAAAAATATCCCGAATATTAATAAAAATGTTACACAGTCTCTCAACATGGACGCTAATGACATCTAAGAAAAATTGAAATCAGATTATTGTTGTTTAAACCAGAAATCTACGATGGGACTCTGTATCAATTTTCAATATACTTGTAATGGTCCAAAAATCGGATGCAATTGTATCAAGAATAAAATTTTAAGATAAGCCATGAACGTAGCAAAGACCAAAGCTGATTCAGCGATTAGTATTGGTTCCAGTGATGGCCAGTCATTTCTTGGTACTGATATGTCACCGGTTCCAATGTTATACTTGATGAAAGCTATACCCCAACAGGTTATAGTAATCATAAGGAACGTTATCATTACAATTTCCCATCTGAAAAAACAACGAAAATGATTCGAATTGAAGAATGAAGCCTACATGTTGGTATTCAAAGAGTATCCAATAAGTATCGAATAATTTTTCAAACTTTACATGTGCCAGTTGAATCGAAAATATCGTGCTATTCCTTGCAGCATCGCAAGACGAATTAATCTCCACAAGTAAGCGAATGTAAACAGAATTACAAATGGTTCAGCATCTACGTGAATAAACTACACGTCAGTCTTATTTCAGATTTCAAATAATCGAAATCAAATTGAAAATCAAAATACCAACACGTTGTTGGAAATCCTCTATTCATAGTTTTACGATCGATATTATTTTCCCATGTCAAAACGATTAAAAAGACTATGAACATAATGCTTCTATCAATAAACAAAACAGCAGGAGTATGCTTTTGACTGGCTACCCACGAATTATGAGGAATAATAGCAGTTAAAATAGCCACAACAGGAATGCAAAATATTCTTATGAGTACTTTCGTCATTTTAGATCTCAATGAACATTTTTTCCATTGAAAATTTCCATACCAGTTGTTTTCAAGAACCTGTTGGAAACTAGCCATAGCATCACTTCATTTTCTGGAAATTTATTGCCTACAAAATGTATGAAACCTGTTGAACGTGGATATTGCCAACGAATTCTTTATTTTCGTAGATCATCGCCATCATTAGTCTCGGATACGTAGTTTTGCCACTATAAACCCAGCCTTCTTTACGTTTCAGAATTATTTCCACCTCTCGCGTGTTATTGGTTTGATCTGAAATAAAAATAGGTACCAATTCTCTGCGGGTAAATTTCAACACTACATTGGAGTCGAATCTCTTTTACCCATTAAATCGCTAGAAAATTTCGCGACGTTTCTGGCAATGCTACCATATTCTTCGGATGAGGTGGTATCAAAATTAGACCAATTTTTCAAATCTTTATATAATCTTAAAGCTGTTAAAATTGGATCTTTTGATGTAATACATATATACGCCGGATTACTAATAGCTCTAAATAAAGCTATTCTTTTATCAACTGAGACTAGTTTATCAGTCGCCAGACGATCGCTAAAAAATTGATGGAAAATATTTCATTACAAGTAATAATCGACCAAGCACATTTAAAATAACCGAATTATCTACTTGCACTTTTCGGTACACGCACAGTACATATCGTGTGGTTTTTCCAGACGATGATTTCGTTTTATCAACATTTTGATCATGTTGTAATGTCCATAAAGAGCAGCTAACATTAAAGGTGTCATGTACGGTGGATACGCCGAAGACCCTTCAACACCTTTGAATTCGGCTTGTTTATTATTTTGTTTATTTATTGTATCTAATAATAAAACTGCGAATTCGATATTGTTTTCGGCCACTGCCAGCAATGCGGTGTCTCGTATTTTGATATTTGGTTGTTCTAGTAAGAATTTTACAATCATTCGGCAATTCAATTTCACTGCCAAGTGCAAAGCTGAGACTCCCTGTAAAATGTACGAAATTTATTCCAGTATTAGATGAAAATGGTAGGTACCTAATAATAGATGATATTCAATCTTATCATAATTTCTGAAATTCTGTAAAATTATAATCATTTTTAGAAAATGATTTGTGTAATCAGTTTAGCAACTCACTCTGTGATCTTTGGTGTTGATATCATATTTTGGATTTTCAGCAATGAATTTTTTCAAACCATCCAAATCACATTCTTTGGTCAAACCTAGAATATCCCTACTCCAGCCAGGCATGTTCTATTTGTTATAGACTACGTCATTGAAATGAGTTATTCACTGAAATCCTGAAATAAAGTAGATCATTTCAAATTTTTAGTAGAGAATTACAATTTTTCAAGAAATTCCAACAAATATTTTCAACTTTTATCATATTTGAGTGTCATCGAACTTGAAATACACAGAGAGCAACTAGCAACCGCATAATATTCATTATCCAATCAAAATAAACAACAAAAAACGTGTTTGCACTCATTGAAGAGGTATGATAGGTATGATGATCTTTGGTCCAAGGGTAGATAGGAAGAAAACGCGAATAAATTCAAATATCTAAGTATATAGAAATTTATTACATAAAGGTAACAATTACAAACCTACTACGTAACTAAGTATTTTGATGGACAATTTATCGATTTATTTAAATAAAAAAATTTAACCAAATATTTTGAAAAAACAAACAAACAAATACGCAAAAATATAAAATTATCTAAATTAAAAAAGCAACAAGCATACTTTTTACAACAAGATATACAAAGTAAGTGATGAATATTAAGTCAACGGAACGCATTTACGCAATGAAAACGTTACGATAAAATAAAAAAGGTCATTAAATATACGTATTTCACATCTGAGCTTAAGAATATGATACAGATTTGTAGCAATAGCAAATTGCTTGGAATTATTGCACATATTCTCTAATTTGGTTAATACAATACGAACTATATGTTACGTTTTTTTTCGACTTAGAAATTTCTTACTCACACTGACCAACCAGGTGTAATTATTTTCAGCCATTGAAAAATGCGTGTTCGCTTTTAAGCGACTGTGTCTACGAAAAATCATCACGTTATATTTAAAATAATAAGTAATTCGGATTAATGGAATTATTGAATAATGCAGTTTTTATTGCGATTCATCAAATGACCACGTGATAAGTCTTTTTCAATTTCGTCGTCATCTTCGATGCTGTAAAAAAAATTCAAAATATAGTCTAATATTCAATCCCACTCCATATAAACAGTTGGTCGAAAACTTACGCTCTTTCTTGAGAATCTAAATGATGAACTAGTTCATCTCGTTTGTTCACAATATTTAATAATTCGTTGAGAAGTAAATTTTCTCGTAATTTTTGTTCTTCGGTTTTTTGCCAATCTGTGAAAAAAAATCAAATAATGGGGCACGTAATAATTATCTCAGATAATTGAAAATTGAAACCGGTTTTTGTAATAAAAACTGTTACCTTCGATGCAAATAATGCTACGCAATTCACGAGTCAGCAATTCAAATCTTCTCTCTAAATCGTCTTCTTTTTCTCTGTAATTATTACGTTAGATAAATTAGTTTTAGATTTTTATTCTTCCGCGTGTACGTACTGAATATACTTACAGAATATTCAACTGCATTTGCCTACGAAGTAAAGCATTTTTTTTATTGACTAGAGTGAACCATTTTGCCATTAGTAACTCTTCCCTCTCCCGATCGTTGCCTTTAAAAAATATAAAATTATAATTTTATTTCAAAATACCGAAATGTTATGGCTTTCAATATTAATTACGTACCAGTTTCCATAATTTGCCTTAAATATTTTTCTAAAACATCGGCTTTTTTATCAATTTGTTTCTGTTCTCGTTCCAATGCTTCTAACTCATTTTGTAGATAATTTACGTTTGCTTTCAGTTTCTAAACAACAAACGAAATAAATATTTAAAAACAAATATCGATACAGATTTTAATCAAAATTCCAATCGAATTTACCATGGAATTGGGCGCCGCTTTGAGGGGATCTTGTTTTTCAGGAGAGATACGTTCCATTAGAGACGTAAACGAATGAAGGGGAGTGGCGGGGGAGCTCCGCTGAATATTGTTTTCGATATCAATTCGGTCATTTCCCTGGGACTGAAATTTTGAAAAATCAATAAATTACGTACCTTTGTTTGGTTTTGTTTAATGATACGATTCATTTATTTCATAATTAATGGGGTCATTTACCTTGCCAGTAGGAGTACTGATACCGTTGGCTTGTTTTTTACTGAGTACGCCGAGGGGGTCCGTCGGAGTTTTATCGCTTCCATCAGAACCTGAAATTTCAACATTGAAAAAAACAAGGTTAACATTTATGCAGCCAAAAAAATTCCAAACAATGTTGTAGGAGAGGGGTGAAGCGAGATTTTTCGTAGGAGTATTATCAGCCTGAAAGCAAACTCTCTGGAAGATCATTGAGGGGGGGGGGGGTGCACTCTAATGACAAAGTTTTATTTAAAAGAGCAAAAAAAATTCAATATGCCTCGCTCTTTGCTATTCGAAGCTTTAAAAAATTACCTGGAGATGACGTGCCATCAACAGCACCTTTTCTGGCATCAGCCATAAGTTTTCTCGCCCGTTCTCTCAACTCTTGCTGTCTACCTTGATCGTCCTGCAAAATACACAAGAAAATTCAATCAAAATGACAAATCCCATTTAATGTTGCACACTTACCTGCTGATTTATTTACATCCTTAATTTTTTTTTCGTATTAGTGAACAACTGAACGTATAAAACAAAACATGCAACTCACAACATACCTGAGTTTGTATGGGAGACGTAGGTAAAGATCTTTTGGCATTATTGCGCCGAGCATTTTCCAAAAGTTGTTTGGCTCGTTGTCTCAACTCCTCTTGACGTCTTTCGGTTAAATGCTGTTAGCCCACAAGACATGCGTAAAATGTGACCCCAAAAATGAGTTTAAAATTTACAAGTATTAATGACACGATAAAAAAAAATAAAATACCACACAAGTAACGAACATGAATTACCCGCGAAAATAAATACATCGTTAAAAAATACACAAAGTAATGAGAACACGTTAAAATAATTTTTTATTCGATAATTTACCTGCTGTTTATGGTGCGAGCTACGATCTAGGTCATCGTTGGTACTAGGACTTGAAATTTCTCTCATCGGAGAACGTTTGAAAATATGGTTCTGAAAACGTCCATTTATAAACATTCGTTCGAAAAAGCATCGATTTAATAATATTAAAAAATACCTCTGTCGAATGAGACCTGCTAATGGGAGCACTTCCTGAATTTCTGTATTTTTCCGAACTGCGACAAAGAAAAAAATTATTTCAGATGGATAATTTCTACGTTGAGGGATCTTAATTTCATTTACCTATCATCATCATCCGAGCTAAAGGTCTCGGTTGACGGTTGCCTCGTGCTAAAGAACGATCTAGCAGGGGAATTCACCGGAGGGGGAGATTTAATCTGAAAAAAATGATCAAAAATTACTCGAAAATTTAAAAACCCGAAATTACCAACAAACACAATTTACTTTCTCTCTCGAATTATATTTATCTTTCGTGGGAGAAAGTACTTTCTCTAGGATGCTCTTGGAGCTCGATCTGATGAGTTCTTTCACAGACGTAGGTGATTTATCGCCATCTTGATTGTCGAAAGAACGTAATTTCAAACCTAATGCTGATTTACCTATCGATCGACTATTTTCACGATACTCGTCGTTGGAATCTCCAAATCTGCAAGCGGAAAATTCATATCAAGGTTTTATCGCGGTATAAAAATATCGCTGGCGACACTATTCGTGATAAAAATCTGATACAGACGGAAATTCGTCGCAGTGTTTCCGTCTATTCCGCAATTCTCCGATAACGCTACAAACCTTTTGTTTATAATTTTAGAATTCCGACGTTCGGTTGCTTCCTTTTTATGCATGTTTCGTATCTCTTGGCCGAATAATTCAGATATATTTGTATCCGTATCTGTATCGAATCTGCCAATCATGTAGGACGATTCGTCTGTAGTTTTACCGATTTGTTGTACTTCTAGTTCGTGCCCTGTACATTGAGAATAATTTCATTTAGAGGTAACCTTCGAAGAGAATCAAGTTGAATCGTTTTCATTCGTACCTGTGAAATGAGCTCTTAATTGATACAAATACGTCATAACTGCTAATTTATCAGGTACAGTGAGTAGATCCATATCAGCTGGTTCTATTACGCGATTAATTCCGAGTAATTCGCCGGCGTCGAAAGCTTTTTTACAATTTCCTCGAATATCGTGAGGCGTCAACGAATCGAAATTGCTGTAAAATCAATGAATACAAAGTTTGAAATATTTCTCGATTCATTTCATCTCGTGTGAAGTTCAAATACTGACATTAGATCCGGACGAAAATGATGTATAATGGCGCAAAATGCTAAACCATTTCTCCACGAAGTAGTTAGATTTGTCACCTTGACACCGGGATACTGATGCGTTATTTCTTTGCACCATTGTAATAAATCTTGACCAGGAGTGCTGTCTGTTGTTTTGTGACCTGGTTTTTTCGTTTCCTGAGTTTTGAACGAAAATTAAAATCAATTTTTGAATTCAAACGAAGAAATGGAAATCAGAGGGACATTACTTGATTTAGAATCAATGGCTTCAGATTTTGACGAGCGTATTTGCTATCGTTATTGGTCAATATATCACTGCAACAAATTATCATCGAAATTAGTTCAATTGTGTTTTGACACAGGAAGAGAGCTTGACCAAGATAAGAAATGTTACCAAGTAGAGGAAGAGTTATGATTAAGTTCATCGTGTACACCATTACGTTTGGTATTGCTTTTAGAGAGGGGATCATTTTTCGAAATATTGTCAGTGTTTTGGTTGTCGTCCTCCGGTATGGTATTCGAGGTAATTGACATTTTCTCACTATGGGTGGTAGGTGTTATGTCGTCTTTTGGAAATGATAGTATACTGGTGCCTGTTTTCAACAGAATAAATCAGGGATTTCTTCAATGAAGTTTACTACTATTTTGGATACAAATATCAAGCACGTACCACTGATCGGTGTGCTGGTGAAATCAGATCCGCTCAAGCTGTTCGTAAGCATTTCTAATTGACTCGTTATACCGGCCACTTCGGCAATGCTATCTTTACTGTCGTCCACTACAAGTAAAAATGGAAATATTTAAAAACATCTTTATTCCTTCGAATAATGAAGTACTGAGCTCGAATGACTCACTGTCTTTCTCTTCATCTTCGTCAAAATCTTCCAAAGTAGCGATATCATTATTATTCGTTGTACTCATTAAGCTCGCCATACTCTGCATGTCTTCATCTCTATACAATAAATTACCCAAAATGATATTTCAAATATCAAAAATCTGCCGGCTGAAAAACAATGTACATACGTTGCTTTGCCTTCGCGGATAAATACAGACGATAATGTACATTCTAGAGAAGCTGCGACGATTTTTTTGGTCATGGGTTTGAATAAAAGCTGAAGTTCGTGTTGCGTTGAATCGACGCTAGCGTATTTTTTCATATTTACGTTTACGCTGGCCAATTGTCTTCTTTTTCCCATTGTGCTCACCTGAAGCAAACGAAAAATTGTATTTCGAGGTTAAATGAAAAATTATCTTTGAAATTACATAAAGAACAACAATTATAAATGCATTATCGTTCTTCTTATCACCCGACAAACGCGTAAGTATGATGTAGGAAGAATAAAAATATTTTATCACAAATGATTTATCTTATTTACTTCGAATTGCGATTTTTTCAACGTAAAAGAAATCGCTCTTACGATGTCATGTAACACTAACGAACATTTTGAGTACAAAATCAACGTAGATAGTCATCATTGTGATAATTTCTTAGGATTGATGATACATTCGAAGCAAAATAAATGATGTAATAGCTTACGTCTTCGATAATAAAGGTCCATTCTTTATCTTCCAATTCATGCGTTCTAGGATCTTTAAACAATGTCACAGATACGTCTTTGTTTTCCGGAACAGTCCAGATGACTAATCCTTTCAAAGGATCTTTCATTGTTGGCTCCCATGGTAAAGGTTCCGTAGCAACTCGGCGACTTTTACGACACCACACAACGCTTATTTTATTAGGTGTCCTGGAATAAATAACTTCGCGTTAGAATTTTCCCAAATTCGAGCAGTAAATTATGTAAACAAAACCGTCGTACCATTTCGAAGTAGTCTCGACACTGACGAGATGATAAGAAACAGTGAACTGAAACCTAGCAGCTCTTTTGTTGACTCGTTGGAGTCTTTTCCAAACCGAACTCATGGTTTTTTTCACTCGATCATATTTTTACACACTGAAAAACTACCGTGCTAAATTAATTTTCGTATTTAATTTCTACACTTGAATTCGATACGTTAATGATGGAGTAATTTGATACGACCGAACAATGCGAGGTTTTGTAGGGCTTCATGAGCGCACACCAGACGAAAAGAAATTTCGTTTATTTGCGTTTGTATAGAATTAACCTATGCACCTCATTTCCGCTACAACGATGTAAATTTTAGCCTCACGGATCAAAACAAAGGCAATGCTAAGAATAAGCGTCTTAATTTAAATATTTTTTTAAAGCGTAATATTTACTACCTCTTAGATAAGTGACAAATTTTCATCTTCGAGTTATTTGGCACAAAAAAATTTCGATTGTGAAAAACTTGGCCATCCTTCAAATTTTACATCACACGAAAAACGAATCGGAAATGAATATATTTTTTTGCGAGATGAATATTGCATACAATCGATTTCATTGAGTTATTTATAAATGAGAAAAAACTGGTTGGCATTAATATCTTGGTAAACAACAATCCAACACCAAGTTTAAATAGCCCGAAACATAATTCTAATGATTACCTTCTGATTCGTGACGTCTGCTAAGGTCAAAAGACAAATGTTCCAATTAATTCAATTTACCAATTGGAGATGGAATATCTTCTGTAAGGCCTTTTTCATTGTTGGAAAAAAAAGAACTAAAACGGAAATTCGATTACGTTAATTTCATCCCTTGTTCATCGAGTAATTACTCGTTTGATACTGTTTCAGTCGGATGAAGAAAATCATCGTATAAAAAACTAGTACTTACTAAAACAAAACAAGAAGATGCACGGGCAATTATGAATAATTTGTTTCTAAATATCAGATGTCATGCGTTTTTCGTCTTATTTGCAAAATTTTATTGATAAGTAGCAGGCTTACCAACACGCACTTCTCTAATTAACACAATTACATTTTTATCGTTAGGCGAAGTTAATACATTTTAAAAATTCGCACGAAGCGGTTTTCAGATGAAAAATTTAATTAATTACGAAATATCACTTTTGCATCTCTCAAAACCAAGTTTTAGATCAATATTTTTCTCAATTTTTTTGATAATTTCATGAATAATTCAAGTGATAACAAGTTTTTGTTTTTAACCAGGTGAATAAATTCTCGAAACATTTAGTTCAAAATTTCCTCGCTAGAGTCGCTAAATAACAATAAATTATTTATAAAAAAACAAGGCATTGTAAAATTTGACGTTCTATGCGAAAGCTATTTTCGAAGATAAGCAAAGCTCGAAAGAATTGAGCTTTGAGCTTTTAGCGTAAACATTTTCGTTTTTCGTTGACGAAAATCAATTTGCAAAGCACTGGGCTTATTACATAGCTGTTATAATAAAAATTTTGGCCATTGAAATTTTGTCGTCGGTTAGTTAAAGTCACGTGTGATAACAGAATAGTTGTGAAATGGTTCCATTTTTATATTCACGGTCAATTTTTCTGCATTAGTGCCCTCGCCCAATGTTATAGATTTCGTTTCAAAATCCTAACGTTTTAATTTATCTCAAATCATTCTGCCATTATTTTGTCGAGAAGTTCAAGTTGGTGTCGATTTGCTAAAATATAGGTAAGTTGTTGTATCATTTATTTGGTATAATATTTTTAGCGGTCATTTCACAGGATGTACTTGTATTTTAATTATTTGTTTGTGCTTCTTTGTCGAGAAACACAAGCTATAAATTACTTTAAACCCGTCATTATTATTTAATCTTTCTTACGTTAATAGTTTTCACTGAAGTATTCCATTGAATCTCTGTTTCGTCAGTTTAATGCATCTCGTCAGGTTAATATTTGTATGCTTGTTCGTTTGGTGTGAGAATTTGAAGTATTAATTTTATTTCTCCTGTAATTTTTATCATCTTGAACGATACTAATCCTAATTCTATAATTCAGCCATCGCTGTATTTCTATATATTCGTATAGTTCAAGTTTTATTACGGTCTACGTGGAAGTTTTCAAGCTCGAACCGGCAGCTCCCAAATTATCCTTATCTTTTTGAGAAATTTTCTCAATCGAATCCCCATTTGTTTACTAGCGATTAAAAGTTTAAAGTTCAATATCGAGTAGACGATAAACTGAAAAATCAAGTCTGGTACTTATGTAATTTTACGATATCGTAATTGCAGCCGTGAAATTATCTAACGATAAACTGACCCAAGTTGAAAATTATTAGCTTACAATGTGTCTCGAAATCATTATTTTTAGGGATTTATTGCGGGGGATCGCTAATTTAATTGGATATTTTATTTTCGACTGAAATTCATTTACGTGTTAGATAAAGTTTTAATCTGTAGTGGTAAGAATCTCTTTACGTTAATCGTTATTACGTTACAAAGAGATAAGGTTTGCGATAAGAAGGTCTTTCGTTTGAAAAGAATGTTGCAATTTGAAAATATTTTACATTAGCGGAAAAACCTTCGTAATATTATAAATCATACGTACGATTTTCAGATCTATTTTTAAATAAACGTTTTGTTTTCTATTTTACAGTTGGCAAACATGGGTATTCTTCAACACAGAACGGTAAAACGAGTTATTTCGTTGGAAATTCAACGAAGATGTTTCAGCGTCTCGCCTTTGTCAGCCTCGGCCTCCCAAGTGCCCATGAGCAAATTCGATACGGCCGGTTTACCGTACGAAAAACAAGAGAAAATTTTAAAAGCTGTACGTGATAAGCTCAAACGTCCTTTAACCTTATCGGAAAAAGTTCTCTATTCTCACCTGGATAATCCTCAAGAACAAGATGTAACTCGAGGCGTATCTTACCTCAGACTACGACCAGATCGTGTAGCTATGCAAGATGCTACAGCTCAAATGGCCATGTTACAATTTATATCCTCCGGATTGCCGCGTGTCGCTGTGCCATCGACTATCCACTGTGATCACTTGATTCAGGCCCAAGTCGGAGGCGAAAAGGATTTAGAACGGGCTAAGAACCTAAACAAAGAAGTCTACGACTTTTTGAAAACCGCCGGCGCTAAATACGGTGTCGGTTTCTGGAAACCAGGATCCGGAATCATACATCAGATCATCTTGGAAAATTACGCTTTTCCAGGTCTATTGATGATCGGTACCGATTCTCATACTCCCAATGGCGGTGGTCTTGGCGGTCTGTGTATTGGCGTAGGAGGTGCCGATGCCGTAGATGTGATGGCCGATATCCCTTGGGAATTGAAATGCCCCAAGGTCATCGGTGTCAAATTGACCGGATCTATGAAAGGATGGACGTCGGCTAAAGATATCATTCTTAAGGTAGCTGATATTTTGACTGTGAAAGGTGGTACCGGAGCTATCATCGAATACCACGGTCCCGGAGTAGATAACATCTCCTGTACCGGTATGGGTACCATTTGTAATATGGGTGCCGAAATCGGAGCCACTACTTCGCTATTTCCATTTAATAGCCGTATGGGCGATTATTTGAAAGCTACGAATCGATCGAAGATCGCTGACGCTGCCGAACAACATCGTCCTTCGTTATTCACTCCGGATCCCGGATGCGAATACGATCAGCTCATCGAAATCGACTTGAATACATTGGAACCCCATGTAAACGGTCCGTTCACTCCCGATTTAGCTCATCCGATCTCTAAACTGGGTCAAAATGCCCAAAAAGCCGGCTGGCCTACCGATATCAAGGTTTCTCTTATCGGAAGCTGTACCAATTCGAGTTACGAAGATATGGCTCGATGTGCCAGTATCGCTAAGGAAGCCATGTCTCACGGACGTAAATCCAAGATCCCATTCAACATTACCCCAGGTTCCGAACAGATTCGAGCCACGATCGAACGCGACGGTATCGCCGACGTCTTCCGAAAATTCGGTGGTACCGTTTTGGCCAACGCTTGCGGTCCTTGCATCGGTCAATGGGATCGTAAAGACGTGAAGAAAGGCGAAAAGAATACCATCGTGACTTCCTACAATCGTAACTTCACCGGTCGTAACGACGCCAATCCCGCCACTCACTGTTTCGTTACCTCGCCCGAATTATGTACCGCTTTAGCCATCGAAGCCGACTTGAACTTCGATCCGTCTAAAGATACCATTAAAGGAGCCGATGGCAAAGAATTCAAACTCAGCAATCCTTTCGGAGATGAATTACCTCCACGCGGATTCGATCCCGGTGAAGATACCTACCAAGCTCCTCCTTCCGACGGAAGCAGCGTTAGGGTCGACGTTGACCCGAAATCCGAACGATTACAGTTGCTAGAACCTTTCGACGTTTGGGATGGCAAAGATCTCATCGATTTACGTATCTTGATCAAAGTCAAAGGTAAATGCACCACCGATCACATCTCAGCCGCCGGCCCGTGGTTGAAATTCCGAGGTCATTTGGATAACATCTCCAATAATATGTTTTTAACCGCCACCAACGCCGAAAATGGCGAATTAAACAAGATCAAGAATCGTTTGAATGGCGAATGGGGCGGAGTACCTGATGTCGCCAGGGCCTACAAAGCAGCCGGAGAAAAATGGGTGGCGATCGGAGACGAAAACTACGGAGAAGGTAGTAGCAGGGAGCACGCTGCTTTGGAACCGAGACATTTAGGAGGTCGTGCCATTATCGTCAAATCTTTCGCTAGAATCCACGAAACTAACTTGAAAAAACAAGGTATGCTACCGTTGACATTCGCCAATGCCGCCGATTACGATAAAATCCAACCCACCGATAGAATATCGTTAGTAGGTCTCAAAGACCTAGCTCCCGGCAAACCGGTCAAATGTGTGATTAAACACGAAGATGGTAAAACCGAAGAAATATCACTGAATCATACCATGAACGAACAACAAATCCAATGGTTCAAAGCTGGCAGCGCTCTGAATCGTATGAAGCAATTGGCAGCGAAGAAATAATATCGCACTAGTCGTCGCCAATGTTGTTAACCTCTCGACAATATTAGTTATTTCAGTTCGCTTAATTAAGTCTGTTTTAGAATGCAATCGCTCTGTGATTCGGTGCACCTTCTCTCCTCTTGTTTGAAATTTTACGCGATTCGGTGTTTCTGAATGACTTCGTTAGTGCGACCAAATCGAATCGAACTTCATTAGGAAATACCTAAATTTCGTTGATTTCAAACAAGAGGAGAGAAAATTAAAAAAAAATTAACGCAGACACATTTTTGGAAAAAGAAATCCAACAAACAAATCGATCCACATTTAGGAATGATTTCATCGAATTAGTTACCTTTAAAACGATACTGTTTTTAAAAATTGAATTGAATTTTAATCTTAGGTATTTTTATACTCGAGTTTCGTCGATGTTCCTCCTACGCCGGAAATCGTATTTTAAAATACTTCGTTATATTATTTTTAATTATGTATTTTAAACTGTACTATAATATATTGTGTTTGAAAACGTACGTATTCAATTCTTATTTGTAACGTGGATCGGATTGTTGTGATATTAATATAATTGTATATAATCGTTTTTTTTTTTCTATGTGTCTTTCATTTTTAGCAAAATTTTAGTTGTGATACCATATGAAAGTAGATGTATAGAAAGCGGAAAATTTTAAAGGTCATCTCGACGAGTATTATATTCTAGTATTAATTCATATTATCATCTCGGTTCTCGATTTAATTACGTATTTTGGCATCTAGAAATGTTGTAATTTAACTTTCAGTTTTAATATAATTTTCTTTCTATTGAATTTAATATTGTTATCGTTGTTGTTTTTGATGTTGGCAATCATTTAGTCTGTAGTATCGAATTTTTTTGTGCATTCGGGTCTTTAAATCATCAATTCATTATTTTTTTGGTTGTCTTCCTGTAAAATATTACTGCCATCGTGAAAGACACATCTTACATGCATCTTATTTGATTTGTTGTATTTTTATTGTTTGTACATAAACAAGGATTCTGGGTATTTTATGGAAAATGTTTGAAATCAAACATCCGATTCTAGTCATAGCTCAAAATTATTTTTAGAACTGACCAATTTTAGAGCTGAAGGATGAAAATCTTTCAATTCCTAATTTTCAAAAAATATGTAATTGTGTGAAAATATTGGCTCTTGGATTTTTTTTTTTAGCAGTATTGTCTTCTTAATATTCCCATTCAGGTACGTTTTTATAAATCAATTGCTTACCTATCGCTATAAAATCGTCTAAAATATATTACTTGCGCGAATCGATTTGTATTATAGTGTTCGAAATTATACGAGTATTATTACCATACACAAACCGTTAATAAATATACGTATTATTTAATTTATTTGAAGTTGAATTATTAGTGGTAAAAATATGTAGAATTGCATGGATGAACCTGCGATACTCGGACACAATGTCCATAATACACTTGTAACAATGGAACAAATTCACATCCATTTGATAATTGAATTAGAAGACGGTTCATTAAACACAATTGAACAGAATAATTAGAATCATGATGTTAGGTTTAGGTAAGTAATTGCAGAAGTGTAGATGTTCGTATACCTTTTTTGTGATGTCATTAAACCAATAATTGGCCCCTGACACCGATTTTGACGAAACCTGCGCCAAAAGGTCAACCATGATGAGAAAAAATGTTGACAAAAATTTTGGACCCCTAGTGTAATTATTTTGGGAGGAGGGGCCAAAATGTGTTTTTTAGTCTTAATTTTCTAGTTTTTCGCCAAATG
>FIZU01027225.1:0-10902 GCA_900064475.1 Pseudococcus longispinus
TTTTTTTATTTTTTTTTTTCAAAAAATAAACTCCCAATTTTTTTTTTTTTCCCCCCCCCCCCCCCCCCATTCAACAATTTTTGGTTAGGTTTCATCTCTGTATAGCTTAGAGTAAATTTTTTAAAATCGAAAGCTCCTGACTAATACACAACTTGAAATGCATAAAAAAATAGTTTTTGATTTTAGGAGCCCCAAATGTGAGGAGAGGTGCCAAAATTGAGGTATCAAAATATTGGGAAATTTGTTTCTTTCCAATTATATTTTAACCGTAAATATAAAATTTGAACATTTTTGTCCATTTCTGCTATTATTTTACCAAAAAAAAACAAAACAAAAAGGACCTTAATGGGGAGGGGAAACTCAACTCAAAATATTGGAAAATTTTTATTGAGCTATGGAATCCTTTTCTGAGGTAATTTAGACTAACATTTGAATTGAGTTCCACTCCTTTGTGCTTCCTTTGGTTTTGTTAACATTCATCAATGACATCAAAAACACATTTTGATACCTCGTTTGATAACCTCGAAGCATTTTGATTTTTGGTATCTCACTTTACTTTATCCTGATGAGACCCATGTGACATATTGGCCTGAAATTTCTTCAGAAATGGATTCCAGAGGTAAAAATCATGCAGTCTGAAATCCAAATTTAAATTTTTGGGTCGAGCTTATTCATTTTTGAATCCTATTTTGATTTTTTTTGGTGAGATGGTACCAGAAAATGGACTCGAGAGGTCAAAAAACTTTTATTAAGATGGTTTACTCGATCGAGTCAAAAAATTATGAATTTCAGTTCCTAACATACCCCCTCCCATTGCTTTCTTCTTGGATTAATTAATTAGTTCGTTGATTAGTTCAGGCGACCAAGAGCCACGAGTCGATTTCTTTCAAATATGACTTTATAAACATCATCAGTGGCTTTTTGATGAAAGCGTTGAAATCTCATAAAAATATCTTCATAGGGTGATAAAGTAGGAAATTTAGTGTTCAAACCTCCCCAAAAAAACTTTTTTTGAGATATGACCTCATCACTTTGTATATGCCAAATTATGAATCAATTAGTAATATCGATTTTCAAAATTTCTCACATCCATACATCGATATTGCCCATCATAAACAATCCGTATTCACTTGCATTTATCCATACGTTGCGAGCTGCGCACGCAACGTGAACTTGGAATTTCTCGCAACCTTCAACTTGTGCATAGAGACTCGATCAGCGACCGCGGCCGAATATCTATTCTGGTACGTATTCGATAATATTAAAAGCGTCGCGATCGAGAACGTACCGTACGTATGGTACGAGCAAGGCAAGGCGAAAATGAAACAGAGAAGGAGAAATGAAAAAAATAAACCATCGCGGTACAATCCCGAGCCGAGCAAGAGCACAAGGCGCATATTATATGTGGGCCAATGTACGTGCACGACGCCCTAGTTAGCGGATGCAAAATGACCCAGTTGAATGACCTACGATATTAACGGCGCAAAGACGTAAGAAGGCTCTTCGACGCCTACAAGCAGTCTACCCTGTGGCACTGCAAGCACACTGCACACTTCTTAGCCACCTCTCCTCCCCCTTCTTCGTTTATGGGCGCAGTGAAACACTCGCATCGTAGTCTCTGTATGCTCATTGCCCCTCTCTGCAGTACACGGAGCAACGACGCACACATATATTACACATTAATGACGATGACGACCAAGACGTATTCTGCGTGTTCATTAACGACGGTGACACGATTTTCAAACCGCATCTTCTCGAAACCTTGACTTTTACAACCAGCCGAAAAAAAAAAGTTAGTACAAAAAATCAGCCATCAAGAAGCCTATTTGCCTCCGCCAGCTCCATCTCAACCATTCTAATGCAGCACACAGAGGAATACTTTTCTATCTCTCATGGTGTACTTATTCTTCGACAATTAACCGTTAATTGGAGATTTTTTTCACTCCATCGCGACCCAAAGTAGCTACGTACTACCAATATACCTACAACAAATCATCAATCGTTGACTTTAGTCTTTCAAGGTTCCTCCGTGTCCATGTACGGTTGACTTTCCTCAATCCCTTCACTCCTCGGGTCTCTTTAAAGGAGTGTCTGAGCTGCTGTGCATGATGCACGTAAGCAATACACAAACATATGCGCCTTGTATACCTACCTATATGTATATTTACAGCAGGAGCAAAAGAACTACAGAATACTATCACATCTATGCCTACAGAACGTGATTTCGTGCTATTTACGACTATCGATTAATTAATATTGATTATAAATATGGTATATGCTTATACGTTCGAATAGTTTGTATTTTTGTAACAATTTTGTAAATTCTTTTCCACGTTGTGTCGTGTGTATGAGCAACCGGAGTCATTGGCAGCGGTGAATGTAGAAACGAAGGGCACAGGTCGTCAGGTTTTTAGCTTCGGATCACACCCACCTTTTTACCGATACCAGTACCTAGTACCATTCTATACTCAATAAGTGAATTGTTTTAACAGGTTTGTCCTATGCCTGGATATGAGTACAACAAATGGATGGGATTTTTTTTTTCAAATAACCTACGTATAATGGCAGAAGTACGTTTAAAAAGATTTTTAACTCGTGATAAGCCATAATGAATGGTTCTATGTGGTAATGGCGTAACTCGCGGTGATTTTTTGATGAGTGAAGCTCTTGAAAATAACATAAATTTTACCAACTCGATGTAAATATACGTTCGATGAATTTAGTAGCTACAACGACAAATGAGTAAATATTTGAGAAGCAATAATACGAGCAGAACACCACTTGAAAATTATATTTGCTAATGAACCACTCGAATCGGAATTCATTAAATCGAGTAAAATTCGAACAGATGCTAGCAACGTGCCAAAAAAATCTAATTAAAATTTCAAAATATGTTCTAAAAAATTAATTTTTTGATTTTTGTCATATTTTTTATACAATTTGAAGGAAAACATCTACGTCGTAGTTTGTCAGACAAGATTTCGAAATTTCTGGAGTGTGATACTATTTGAGATAGTGTTCGTGCAATTTTTGAGCTTCTGAATTGAGTCAGAACAGTTTTCACTAGTTCTGAGACCTCCAGCATTATTTCAATGTTTTTTTGTAAACATTTTTGAAGGCTCCAGAATAGGCAAAAATATACCCATTTGTAAAGTTGATGGTTTTGAGAATAGGGGAAAAAATTGAAAGAGAATTTCAAGCTCTACAATTTTCATCCCTTGCATTTTTTTCGTTGCACCCTTAATTTGCGCATAAAATCCATGTTTATGGGAAAGGTACGAAGTTGATACTTTCAAAAATACTTTTAACTGCAAACATCTCGTAATCTAAGCCCCCTAAAAAAAAACCAATAGCTCATTGTAGAAAGAGAATTTTAAGCTCTACAATTTTCATCCCTTGCATTGTTTTCGCAGCACCCTTAGTTTGGTCAGAAAATTCATGTTTATGGAAAATTTTTAAAGTCGATGGTTTTGAAAATAAAGAAAAAAACAAAAAGATGACATCAACTTTGAAGATTTTTCATAAACATGAAATTTTTGGCCAAACTAAGGGTGCTGCCAAAAAAAATGCAAGGGATGAAAATTGTAGAGCTTGAAATTCTCTTTCCTTTGCAAGCTATTAATTTTCTTCAAGGGTCTTTGTGTTATCGAAATATTTGCAGTCGAAGTGGTTTCATTTTTGAAATTATCGACATTCGCCTTCGTAAATTTCCCATAAACATGGATTTTCTGGCCAAACTAAGGGTGCTACGAAAAAAATGCGAGGGATGAAAATTGTAGAGCTTGAAATTCTCGTTCCCTAAACAGCTATTAATTTTTTTCTGGGGGGCTTAGTTTTCGAGTTTTTTTCAATCACATTGCTTTTTCTTTTTCATTTTCATTTTCAAAAATATCGAAATTACATACAAATGAGCCACCCTGTACAGATGAAAGCTATATGAACTTGAACAATAAAAAATTTGACAAAACTGGGCAAACTGAATCGAGCTTTTGAAAATATACATTTTTCAATTGACCTGAAATTTCCATCAATTTATCGAAGTTTCGTAAGTACAATTGGAAAAATTACTTATAATTTGAGCGCTTCTCTTATGCATTCATTGGAATTGAAATGTAAAATTATTTTTTATTTTTTGAAACAATCGCAGGAAATATTGAACAATAGAAAACTAAATTATTCGAATTTTTCTCTAATCAGGAAATTTTTTTACTTGGAGATTTTTGTGAAGAAAAGTTTCGGATTCTTTAGTAATTCTCCCCCCCCCCTCCCCATCATTTCACACAGGACTCAGATTTTCAACATTTCAAATAAATAATTTTACAATTACATTCGTTCACTTATACATGATTTACCTCCTCCTTTCCCCTCTCGTTAGACTTCTGCAATTTTTCTTGTTTTCATTTACTGAGTGAGCATTTTGAATTTTGAATAAGTTGCACACAATGTTCAGACTTCTGATGATAATTCTTTCAGTTTTGAATAAATGGGTGAAAATTTGGTTTTGTTACAAACTTCAGAAAAACTTTGTTTTTTTGGGACAAAAGCTTGGTCAGAGTTACCAAACTCTTCGAAAATTCATAAATTTTCTAAGGAAAAAATCTTGAAGTTTTGCTCTAAAATTACTTTGCTTTTTTATTAATTCTTCAATATATATTAAGAAAAAAACCAAGGGTAAAATTATCTGAATATATTGCAATCTCAAAAAATTCTTTGGTTGTAACACCGAGGTTGATATTTTGGTATTTTTAAGATCGAAGAATGACTGCAGAAAAGTCGTGATTTCAGTTTTGAGGTAATGATGTGGTCACATAAATCTTCTCCAAAGATGACCAGTTTTTTTTTACGACTAAATTGAAACTTATTTTTAAACTTTTATGTATTTTTTCTTCTTTCTTTCTCGTGCTGCAATTTTTTCAAAAACATTTTTGGGAATTTCAATGAGGCGATTTTTTTAAGAAGCAGTGTTTGAAGTGACTTAAATGAATGTTGCTCAATTTTTTCGATGAGAGAGAAGAATCAAATGTTCAAAAACTGCAATTATAGGTATTATGTAAAAATGGTGAGTATTCAAAAATTATCAAGACAATATTCGGAGGAAGTGAAGGGGATAAAATGTGATAATTTTCATTTTCCACGCTCCATTTGTCTTCCCTCCCCATAATTCTCCTTCGTGCATTTTTGATTCGCGTAAATTTCGTGTTCACAGCCTCCAATTTTCCCAATTTTTTTTGTAATTTCAAATGAATTTTTGATATTCTACTCATTTTTAAAAAATTTCCATTCGGAGTTTTTTTAAATTGTGCAACACATTTGCGAATTGAAATTTTAGTTTCTTCGAAATGCTTATTCAGTATTCACCCTCTATTTATACCTATTTTCTCGAAAATTTCTACGTCATCGTCATAACATCGCTTACTATAAGTACAAATTTCGTCACCTTACGATTTCACAGTAATCATCAATTACTCGAAGGAATTTCGTGTGCCTAATTGAATTCCTGATACGTTGTTATTCTCAGCAGGTGAGAATAAGAAGGAGGTACTAATTGTAATACGAAACTTGTAAACAAATTAATTATTATTGTCGTTCTGTAATCGTAATTATTCAATATTGCAGCAAACAAGCGAATTTTTGATTTATTTACTTACGATTTGAAACTATCGATTGTGTTGTCACTTGATAACGTTATAAATAGGTATCGTAGCCGGCTGATTTGGAAAAATTACAACCAAAGCACGATCCTCGCTATGAAAACTTATGTATGACATCGTTTGGTCACGAATAACCTTGGACTTGATACGAATAACATGCCGTTCGAAGCCCACTTTTAATTTCCCTTTAATAATTTTCATTTTTTTGCTTCTAGACTTTGAAATCATAGCGACTCAAACCAACTTGTATAACCTTGTCTTTCAATTTTTCAATTCGAAAAGTAACATTTTTCAATTAAATGGCGTCTATTTAAGCGATGAGTTTTTATTATATCTACCACAGAATGTTGTACGAGTATGTATTTTTTTTTTCAACTGTATACCAACTCCTTCGACGACTAATGGGTCAGGCCTTTCACCTTCATTAACCTTTTCGAACAGAGTCGATTTTCCGATGTTGATGAAACTATGTAATTGAAAAATTCAAACCAAAACGATTGACAACTTTCCTCCGCCACTCCCGCTAGGGAAAATTTTCAACTTGTTATGAAACCGTTCACGGTAAAATTCTAAATTATCACGTTGCCGTGAAGGACATCCGATGCTGCAATTTTTTTTGTTTTTCAGGCTGCCATGCCACGCCGTTGGTCGTAAAAAATCACGGAACTAGGTACCTATTCGAATTATTATCACGTTGGCCATCGGTTGTTCAAGTCGTACGAGAATTTTTCAAAATTAATTCAACGAGCGGTTATAATTTTTAATATAAGCTGCGGTAAATCCAACCGTTACGGCAGGTATAGGAAATTTATTTCACCAAACTGACGCTGCATTTTTATCAAGGTTGAGAGCTTCTTTACACTCGTAGTTCACGAATGCATAAAATAATTAACAGCATTTTGTTTATTGTATTATTGCATAATATGTAAACTTGGGATAACCGCTAGGTACCTGAATGAAAGTGAATTTTTGTCCAAAAGTTCGTAGGTGAAGTCCATCACTTTTTAGTTTTGTGGGTAAAACTTACTGAGGGTGTTTTTTTCGAAAATGAAGAAGGATAAGAGAAAATTTTCACGAGGAAAAAAATTAAGAGATTAAAAAGTTTCTAAACAGACTGCAATTTTTTTGACAAGTGGCAAGTGTCATGTGGCAAATGTTATAGATCATCTTAACGTGCTTTAAATTCTAAGATGAATGGGCCATTTTCATAGAAAAATCAAAAGTTTAGTAAAATATTGAAAACAAAAAAAACACAAAAATTTATATAAGTTTTCAAAAATCTAATGAAATACTGAAAAGTTGAAAAAAACGTAATGGACAAAATTTTTAGAGTGACCTCAAGCCATAAGACATATCCATGTCGATTGTCAATTTGAGATTGAGGGGCCCCCTCATAAGGTTAGTACTAGGCTAAAATTATCAAGTGAAGTATACAACTGTATGTTTTTCGACCACTTCAGTTAATTCTTCAAGTCTTTTCACCAAAACAAGCAAGAGTGGTCTAAACAGGAGAAGAAGTGTAAAATTCAAAATTATCAAAAATTATCGTTTCGTATATCACTATGATTATTGCTTCTTCTTCTTAAATTTAATTTTTCGAGTAACGTGACTTCATAAATGGACTTAGGAAACTAAAACACAAGTCTACATTTTAATCCACAACTGCAAATTTTGGAAAATTTTTGTATTTCATTCATACTCGCCTTATGAGGTTTAATTTTGATTGACTCGTCGCGTCAAAAAAAAACATAGATTTTGATACCTCATTCGATTGGGTGAAAATACTTCAAATTTCAGGTTCCTGAGTGTACCAGAATTTAAAAATCAAAAAGTAAAACTTTTTTTGGATTAAGGAAAATATTTTCATAAAAACAAATTTTTGTGCTGGCCGTCAATTCAAAAACACTAAAATTTCCATCATTTATCATTCAAACATTTTACTTAGGTTATTCACGATTTTTTTCAAATGTTGATGAGTTAAAAAATTGAGTTTGAAGGTGTATTTCAGCTAATTCGAGGGCGCTGAACAGGAATCTGGTATTAATTTTTGACGTACTTCCCTCTTTTTCGTGAAAATCTCTCTTTTAAAATCGAAAATTGGCTATATCTCAGCAACGAAGCTCGACCTCGCAAAATGGACGCCAGATTCTTGATCAGCGACTTCGAATTAGCCGTAAAACACTTGAATTCAATTTTTTTTAAATGGTCAAAATTCTCAAAAAAAATTGAAATAACCTTACGTTTTTTCCAAAAAAAACAAAACACTATTTGTTCAATATTGACGAGAAAAAAGATCTAAAAAGGGGGTTTTGGACCCAAGGAACCTTTTTTTTTGCATTATGAGGTTCCGGCAGATTTCCGGCAAGATATGGGTCAACATAAGTCAGATGAACTTTCCCACAGTCACTGCAGCTTTTCCCAACCAGTATCCAAGCCTTCATCTGAACTTTCGAGCTGAAAAGTTTAACTTCAAACAGATTAGACTTTCGAGTAGAAGAATTGAGACCAAGCAAAAAGGGCGCCAGATTCCTGTTCAGTAATCAGCGACCTCGAATTAGCCGGGAAACGCCTTCAAGTTCTTCAAGTCAATTTTTTCGAACTTACTCGTCAAAATTCTCAAAAGATCTAGGAACTAGGTACTCTACTTTATTTTTTCATTACATTTTCAAAAATTAAGTACCTACTTATTCCATATTAGAAGACCATTTTTTTGAAATTTTAAAATCAAACTTTATACAGAATTTGAAGTGGGGAAGAGGAAATTGGTTTACTCTGGAACCTCAGCTCCTAGGACTTAAAACTAGAGTCTATTGGCTATCATTAGGCACTTTGAGATTGATCCTAATTCAATTACAAGCTGAGATATTTAAATTTTAGAGATGCTATTCCAAAGTTCCGAAAAACAAAAAATTTTGTACAGAGTAATTTTTTTTTTATTAAAAATTCATTTTACAGACGAACCAAGGATACGAAAAAAAATACTAAGAACTAAAATTGTAGAGCATGAAATTTCTTTGCTCCTATAAACGATTATTTTTTTTCAAGGAGGCTTCGTTTTTGTGATTTGCATTCAAAGTTCAAAATTTGAAAATAATATTTAATGATTTCATTCCTCGTTTAGCCATACATCTACCTGCATCCTATCTTCATGAAATATTTTTGAAAGGGACAATCTTCGGGTCAAGAATCTTTGAAATTCGATGCCACACACTACAGACCTAGAAACTTTAACTATGAAGCTCCTCATTCGCCTTGACACGAGTTCGAAGTTGTTTGCTCAATTCATAAAGATCTTCTAGTATTTTTGAGTCGAAATCATTTCCAAGAAAATGGTCACCTCTGATCTCAACCGAGTAAACAAGGGATCGAAGTCCTACATTCAAAAAATCATCTTCCATTCTCAATCTCTTTGTACGTAGTAAACAACTTGGAATTTCTCAGACCAGACTACACGTAGGTCTAGCCCAACACAATATACCTACTCGTTAGTATAGCTTATTAATATAAGGTTACATTTAAACCAAATTACCCTTGAGGAGAGTGAATTTCACTAGACAAATATGCGAAAAAAGAAATACTGACGTGCGAATTGGCGAACCCGTGGGACACACCAACGTATTTTTACATAAGTATACCTCTAAATTCTACATGCCATTGACATCTAGTTTGCATTTCCTACGATGACATTCAACTCTGATAAAAATTCATTACATTGGTCATTCGCAAAACCAAACTTGACCATCAATAACATCCTACAATATTTATCCGGCGTACGTGTAATCAAACTGTCCTTCGATGAGACCATCGATATCTGCTCATCTACTTATGCTCATACGTCCAGAGATATTTTTCAAAACTCCTTTGACGAATTTAATTTTTCTCATACCTACATATTAATTTTATCGATAAGTAGCGACATAACATACGCAACGTGCTACCGACTACGAAACCGAACTGAACCGAACCGAACCGAACCAAAAAAAACCCGTTCGTCGAGAACCATTGTTACGGTACATTAACACCGCGTCGCGTCGTAAGAACCAGATGCATTCAAAGATGCGGTTTCGATGATCGAATGTTCCGAAACAACTGTCAAGAATTCGATGGAAATTACTCGGAACCAATTGTAATAGTGAAATGAACACATATGCGATGATTTGATAGACTGCTGATAGCACGTTAGCCGGTTCGCGAGCTCGATTCTTTTGATGTGTGTGAATCGTTGTTGGTTGGCCCGTACCGCGGACGTATTCGCTTGGTACCGTTATGACTTGGCGAATGCAGCCAGCACCTCGCTCGCGCCTTCGATACAAAATAGCGCCTTCTTATTAGCCCCGGTATCATTGGTACGTGTAATTAAGGTCTCTTCTTTTAGGTATTATGGATGCTGATAATGGTCGTATAATTATCTAGATAGCTTGTATACTGCATCACTTCACGTCCGCGTACGCTTTGCCATGCCATGCCATGCCATGCCATGCCGGAGACGTATCGAGATCGAGACAATTTACGATAATTGTGATTTACACCTATTGATATGGTTCGAGTCGACGAATTGCTAAGGTAAATACTCGTAGCGAAAATTTTGTTTTGATGTGGACGAGTGGACAGCTGGAGTTATGAAAGGGAAGTAGGAAGGCATGATTGAGTTAGAGATACTTCCAGAGTTGGTATGATACAGATTTGATCTTTCATTGAATACGAGGTCAAAAAAATAAACGAGTCGTACTTTCCCTCTTGCAGAAAAATTCAAAATGTTTTTTCTTCACTCTTCTTACATTCAAATTCAGGAGGAGGTAAGGACAAACCGAAGTTGGAATAATGGAGGGGCAAAATTTCAAAATTTCCGGTTTGTTTTTGAAAAAAGATCCGACTCCGAGTCAAAAAAGTCCCCGTCATTTTCATGCAACCCGAGAAACTATAAAATATGAGATATTCTTTTGCTCATTGAATTTTTCAATTCCAAAAAGTCTGATAAAATGTCCAAAAGTCAGAGTAATATCTGAAAATTTTCAAATCCAAGAAGTCTGCCTGACAAAATATTTGAAAGTTGTTCTGATTACCAAAATTTTTCAAGTTCAAAAAGTCAAAATTACATATTTGTCTGACAAAATTTCTAAGAATCAGCATTTATTAACATATTAATAAAGAAGTTTTAGATACTCGTACAAGAATCAGAATCAACACCAGAATGACCAGAATGATCAAGTTTATTTACCTCAAGATTTCACATCAGCATAACAGACTTTTA